>BJKM01000514.1:0-2500 GCA_015082035.1 Chaenogobius annularis | reverse complement strand
CTGTGTGTGTGTGTGTGTGTGTGTGCCCCTGTGTGTGGGTGGGGACCTCTGTGTGTGGCGTCCTGTCCTGTGTGTGTGTGTGCTGTGGTGTGTGGTGGGTCTGTGTTGTGTGGGGGTGGTCTGTCTGATCTTGTGTGGTGTGTCAGTTCTATCAGTGTGTGTGGTCTGTGTGTGTGGGGGGGTCTGTCTGTCTGTGTGTGGTGTGTGGTGTGTGGGTCTGTGTGTGGTGGTCTGTCTGTGTACGATGGTGTGTGGGTGTGTGTGTGTGTGGGCTCACTTTTTGCTGGGTAATTTCCCTAGTGTGATGTCATCGGATTAGCAAACAGGCAAGTGAAATTAATAAACCTAAAAAATGTGCTATTCTGTAGATAACATTGCCTAAATAAAAAATATATAAATCTGAGCTGCATTTTAGTTCGAGTGAGCGTCTCGACCTGTAGGGGGCACTTTAAAGTTATGACTTGACGATAGATTTCAATTTTGAGTTATAGCTATAGTTCACACATTTACTTAAGTTCAGCTCCATTTTTTTAGGCTTTCGAATGCGGATATGTTTTAGCCAATTGGTAGTTTACTATGATTTTTCTTCCCCCTAGATTTGGACAGCTTTTGCCTGTGATCGATGGTAAAATTAAACTGCTCTGGCGCGCGGTCTAAAGAGCCACATTAAAACTAAGTGCAACGACTGTGTGCATGGTTGTCGTTCCGGGAAGCGCTCCTTCTTCTCCCGGCCCGTTCGCCGCACCTCTATATAACACTGCACGCAGAGCGAACAGGGGCCATCCGTTGTGGTTTGCCGTGAATGGAAATATACTCACTGAATCCGCGCTGCCGCTGGCTAAGAAGAACCGCTCGTTAACTGTATTAGGGCGGAATGAACCTTGCGTGAGCTTTCGTTTAAATTGGTGGCTGACAATAATATTAGATAACGCACAGCCTGGTCATTCACAGTAGCTTTGACATCTCTGACGGCAATACCGGACTTTGGGTGTTGAACCGATAAGGCGCGGGCGGGGCTACGGGAGACACGCCGTTGTCATAGGTTCGTACGCGCTGCCGTGACACCGTGTTCAGGGTGTAATGTGAAGTCAGCGTTCAGCTAAAATGTTTAAATTTAGGTTTTAAGAAGACATATTGTGCTTTGTTTTTCTCGTATTTTGTTTTTAAACTAGCTCATTATTGTACATTTTGTTCACTTTGAAATGCAATATTGAGCTAAAACGGCTTAATAATAGAAACAGATAAGCTCCGCCTCTTCATCGTGATTTGCATTTCACCGTGACGAGCAGCAGATCTTGATATACTTGTGATTTTTGTGATCACACTCAAGCCTCAAATGCAGGAAAATACAGGATTACGCCGACACGCATGAATTAATCAAAAGAATAATAAGTACGGTTATGATCCGCTTCTGTACACTGACTTTGGGCTTCTATTTTTGGAAAGTCGCTAACAAATTTTGAGTGTTTTTTTTTTTTTTGAGGGACTTGAACCTGAGAGCCACTTTCATGTCATAAAAAGAGGTGATTTTGAGCCGTTTTCAGTTCTGTTTCTCGTTAATAGAGCCAGGAAAGACTTGGTTAATATTTTAAAGTTGGAATTGACATGCTGTTAAAAGATGTACTCATTAACAGCGACGCACAATGTTTTAATTTGCTTATTTTTATTGGACTTGTTTTTGTCGTGGTTCAAAGCTCATGGACGTCAATTTCACGTGCTGTAGTCGTATTCTGTATTTTCTGTAACGCAGCAACAGAAAATGTCACAATGCTTTTGCGATTTTGTGAAAACATACAACAAGGAGCAATAAGAATTTAAAAAAAAAAAAGTATTCAAATACAATAACAGGCATAGTCAAATAAAGTGTTATAATTATTTTGCTAAAGAATAAATGATGGAAGTTATTTATTTATTTATTCCTTAGTCAGTAAATTGCTTGTGAATGTGTGTTTTTCACAAAATTTGACACATACAATCACTGACAGCATTTTTAAAACCTTACAAAAGCTGTAACTAAGCACAAAAGTGGCCTCGATTATTGCCTTTGTCACTAACTCTGGCGCTGTTTGTGTCAGAATACTTTTGTGCGAATGTAAACTCACGCACTGCACATTAAAATCCCCATTCGTTTACGATTGTGATCAGTGAGAACACATGACGACACGATCTGGAAGCTGGCTCTTTTCCCGCTCTTCTTCCTTTTTGTTCTCTCAGACATCTGGACAAGGTAAATGTCGTCTCGTGGATAATATGTGTCGGCGGGTGTCCACGGCGATGCAGGTTGACTGAGCCTTGACACCGACGGATGAGATGAGTTTGGAGGAGGAGGAGGCGCGATAGACGGGAGACGCCTGCGGACCTCGCCTCACACAGCCGGGGGGTCGAGGTGACGAGGAGAGTTTAGAGACCAAGGGGGGGACGAGGAGATGTTTGTCAGCGTCCGTCATGGTTTGAGCAATTCGTTATTTATAGTTCTGACTTCAGAGCGTTCCAGTCGTCG
>BJKM01000513.1:227500-419216 GCA_015082035.1 Chaenogobius annularis | reverse complement strand
GGCACTCCACTTTATCCTGCAGCATCGGAACCTACGCCAAGATCCTGTTTGTGGACTTCAGCTCTGCATTCAACACCATCCTCCCTGCTCTGCTCCAGGACAAGCTCTCCCAGCTCAACGTGCCTGACTCTCCACCTGCAGGTGGATCACTGACTTCCTGACGGATCAGAGGCAGTGCGTGGGGGCTGGGGAAGAATGTCTCAGACACTCGGACTATCAGCACAGGAACTCCACAGGGCTGTGTACTTTTCTCCTCTGCTCTTCTCCCTGTACACAAACTGCTGCACCTCCAGCCACGACTCCGTAAAACTGATCAAGTTTGCGGACGACACCACCCTCATCGGGCTCATCTCGGACGGGGATGAGTCTGTCTACAGGAGGGAGGTGGACCGGCTGGTGTCCTGGTGCAGCTGTAACAACCTGGAGTTCAACGCCTAGAAGACAGTGGAGATGATCGTGTTTTTCGGGAAAGTCACAGCCCCCAGCCCCCCCTCATCATGACAGACTCCCCCATCACCACCACCATTCCGCTTCCTTGGCACCACCATCACCAAGAACCTCAAGTGGGAGCCCACCATCAGCTCCATCATCAAGAAGGCCCAGCAGAGGATGTACTTCCTGCGGCAGCTGAGGAAAGCCAAGCTGCCAGTGCAGATGATGGTGCAGTTCTACACGGCCATCATTGAGTCCATCCTCACCTCCTCCATCACCGTGTGGTACGCTGGAGCCATAGCCAGGGACAAACAGAGACTACAGCGCCCTCTGCTGGAGCCACAGCCAGGGACAAACGGAGACTACAGTGCATTGTGCGTTCTGCTGAGAAGGTGATCGGCTGCAGACTTCCATCTCTGCAGGACCTGTACGTCTCCAGGGCTCTGGGACGAGCAGCAGTCGGATCACAGCTGACCCTTCTCACCCCCCAGGGTCTTGACTCCCCCACAGGGCTACGGTGAACACTCCCCTCGAGCGGAGCTACGGTCCATCCGGACCAGAACCCCCCCACCACAGAATAGTTTCTTCCCTCTGCCGTTGGACTCATGAACACTTCTTAAACACCTGCCACTTTGAACTGCAACTTAATGTCGAGATAAGTTCCTATGTTTGTGAATTTTGTTCTGATTCTGATTAAAGCAGAACTAAGTAACTCTGGCGATAGCACTCCTCCTGCAGCACCCTTGTGAAAATACATCCAAAAGTCCTTTTTTTTTTTTTTCCTTTCTGTATAGCGTTAGCCTAACCCTAAACCTATAAGGCAGTATAATCACATTGAAGAAACATTTCACAAAATCCAGGGTTTCTCAGGCGAGTTGTCTTATGTTCGTTTTCCACCCAGACAGCAGGGGGGACGACAGACGACAGTGTGTTTTTTATTTTTTATTCTCCACATCTACAGTAATATAAATGTGGACGTGATCACTTTGATCTATTGTGGCTATATCTGCCTCAGTGAGTTTTGATCTATCTTTATCTGAACATTTAAAAATTAGTATGGGGATTAGAGAAAAGAGTGTATTGGCGAGCACTCATTTTAAGTAAAATACAAAACGATACAAATGAACAAATCATAAATGGATCTAAATTTTGCCTTTCAGAACAGTTTTAGAATGATCTTGACATTTAGCTGAACTAGTACACAAAGTACTATGATTTTGTGTTGAAAATGCCTGTCTCCCAGTGGAGGACCACAAAATCGGGAGGGAATTTTGCTTTGGACCAACTGGGACGCTTATTTTGGAGTTTGTGTGCCTCCGTTTTATCTGGTTGTCTTTTATCGTGATTTTCTTTGTCTGCTATGTTCTCTTTGGTCTTGTTCTATTTTTTGTGTTTAAGTGTTTAAAATCTTTGGGGAAAATGAAAAAAAAATGAAATAAACAAATATATAAATTCATCCTTTTTAATGATTAAAAAAAAGTGTCCTTAGTGTTATTGCAATATATTTAGTGGTTCAATATCGATTATTGCCAAATAGATAATTTTGCGATTCTTTGGAAAACTGCCACCCATCTCCCTGACTTTAATTTTGTTTATCACCTACATAACCTTTATAATGAATGGACAAAATACTGCTAAAGGTTTAGCGTCTTAACTTAACAAGTGCATCCATCCATCCATCCATCTTCTTCCGCTTTATCCGGGGCCGGGTCGCGGGGGCAGCAGTCTAAGCAGGGACTCCCAGACTTCCTTTTCCCCAGACACTTCCTCCAACTCCTCCGGGGGGATCCCGAGGCGTTCCCAGGCCAGCCAAGAGACATAGTCCCTCCAGTGTGTCCTGGGTCTTCCCCGGGGCCTCCTCCCGGTGGGACATGTCCGAAACACCTCCCTAGGGAGGCGTCCAGGAGGCATCCGGAACAGATGCCCGAGCCACCTCAGCTGGCTCCTCTCAACGTGGAGGAGCAGCGGCTCTACTCCGAGCTCCTCCCGCGTGACTGAGCTCCTCACCCTATCTCTAAGGGAGCGCCCAGCCACCCTGCGAAGGAAACTCATTTCGACCGCTTGTATCCGCGATCTTGTCCTTTCGGTCACTACCCAAAGCTCATGACCATAGGTGAGGGTAGGAACGTAGATTGACCGGTAAATCGAGAGCTTTGTCTTTCGACTCAGCTCCTTCTTCACCACAACGGTCCGATGCAGCGACCGCATCACTGCAGACGCTGCACCGATCCGCCTGTCAATCTCACGCTCCATCCTTCCCTCACTCGTGAACAAGATCCCGAGATACTTAAACTCCTCCACTTGGGGCAAGGACTCCCCACCCACCTGGAGAGGGCAAGCCACCTTTTTCCGGTCGAGAACCATGGCCTCAGATTTGGAGGTGCTGATTCTCATCCCAGCTGCTTCACACTCGGCTGCAAACCGTCCCAGTGCATGTTGCAGGTCCAGGTTTGATGGAGCCATCAGGACAACATCATCTGCAAACAGCAGAGATGAGATCCTGTGCTCTCCAAACCGGACCCCCTCCGCCCCTGACTGCGCCTAGAAATTCTGTCCATAAAAACAATGAACAGAACCGGTGACAAAGGGCAGCCCTGGCGGAGTCCAACACGCACTGGGAACAGATCTGACTTACTGCCGGCAATGCGAACACAGCTCCTGCTCCGGTCATACAGGGACCGGACAGCCCTGAGCAAAGGGCCCCGGACCCCGTACTCCCGCAGCACCCCCAAAGGGCACCCCGTGGGACACGGTCGAAAGCCTTCTCCAGATCCACAAAGCACATGTGGACTGGTTGGGCAAACTCCCATGAACCCTCGAGCACCCGATGGAGAGTATAGAGCTGGTCCAGTGTTCCACGACCAGGACGAAAACCACTCTGCTCCTCCTGAATCCGAGGTTCGACTATCGGTCGGATTCTCCTCTCCAGTACCCTGGAATAGACCTTACCAGGGAGGCTGAGGAGTGTGATCCCTCTATAGTTGGAGCACACCCTCCGGTCCCCCTTCTTGAACAGAGGGACCACCACCCCGGTCTGCCAGTCCAGAGGCACCGACCCCGACCGCCACGCGATGTTGCAGAGGCGTGTCAACCAAGACAGTCCTGCAACATCCAGAGACTTTAGGTACTCGGGCGTATCTCATCCACCCCCGGAGCTCTGCCACCGAGGAGTTTGCCAACAACCTCAGTGACTTCGGCTTGGGTGATGGATGAGTCAGCCTCCGAGTCCTCCGTCTCTACTTCCTCTTCGGAAGACGTGACAGTGGGATTTAGGAGGTCCTCAAAGTACTCCTTCCACCGCCCGACGACATCCCCAGTCGAGGTCAGCAGGTCCCCACCCGCACCGTAAACGGTGTTGGTGGAACACTGCTTCCCCTCCTGAGGCGCCGGACGGTTTGCCAGAATTTCTTTGGGGCCGACCGATAGTCCTCCTCCATGGCCTCCCCGAACTCCTCCCAGACCCGGGTTTTTGCCTCTGCGACAGCACGAGCTGCGGCACGCCTGGCCCGCCGATACCCCTCAACGGCCTCAGGAGTCCCACAAGCCAAAGAGGCCTGATAGGCCTCCTTCTTCTGCCTGACGGCATCCCTTACTTCCGGTGTCCACCACCGGGTTCGGGGGTTGCCGCCGCGACAGGCACCTGAGACCTTGCGACCACAGCTCCGAGCAGCCGCATTGACAATGGAGGTCGAGAACATGGTCCACTCGGACTCAATGTCCCCAGCCTCCCCCGGGATTTGGGAGAAGCTCTCCCGGAGGTGTGAATTGAAGACCCTGCTGACAGCGGGCTCCGCAAGACGTTCCCAACAGACCCTCACAATACGCTTGGGCCTGCCAAGTCTGTCCGGCTTCCTCCGCCGCCAGCGGATCCAACTCACCACCAGGTGGTGATCGGTTGACAGCTCCGCCCCTCTCTTTACCCGAGTGTCCAAGACACGCGGCCGGAGGTCAGATGACACGACAACAAAGTCGATCATTGACCTCCGGCCTAGGGTGTCCTGGTGCCACGTGCACTGGCGGACACCCTTGTGCTTGAACATGGTGTTCGTTATGGACAGTCCGTGACTAGCACAGAAGTCAAATAACTGAACACCGCTCGGGTTCAGATCGGGGAGGCCGTTCTTCCCAATCACCCCTCTCCAGGTGTCACTGTCGTTGCCCACGTGGGCGTTGAAGTCCCCCAGTAGAACAACGGAGTCCCCGGTCGGTGCACTGTCCAGTACCCCTCCCAGGGACTCCAAGAAGGCCGGGTACTCAGCACCGTTGTTCGCCCGTAGGCCGACACACACAGTGAGAGACCTGTCCCCAACCCGAAGGCGTAGGGACGCGACCCTCTCGTTCACTGGGGTAAACTCCAACACATGGCGGCTGAGCTGTGGGGCAATAAGCAAGCCCACGCCAGCCCGCCGCCTCCCCGCAGGCAACACCAGAGAAGTGGAGCGTCCAGCCCCTCTCGAGAGGATGGGTTCCAGTGCCCAAACTGTGCGTGGAGGTGAGGCCGACTATATCTAGTCGGAACCGTTCAACCTCCCGCACAAGCTCAGGCTCTTTCCCCCCCAGCGAGGTGACGTTCCATGTCCCCAGAGTTGGTCTCTGCGTTCGGGGATCCGGTCGTCGAGGCCCCTGCCGTCGACTGCCGCCCAGATCCCGCCGCACCAGCCCCCCTTAACAAGTGCCATATCACAAATACATGTATGACTCATTTAACCAACATAAAATAGGGCCTATTACACTGTAGTGCACATTTATTACCAAATATAAAATGTGACCTTAGAAAAGGGATGAAATAAAAAAAAAAAAATTACTTTAATTCTGTTCTGCCTCCTTCTCCCTCAAAACCAAAGGCAAAGCTGCTCATCTAATCCAAAGCAGCTTTAAAACATGACTCACAAAGCATTACTAATACATTCTTTTACATTTTTTTTTACTTTTTGACACAGCAAAAAATTTTTAATTCTGTCAGCTGTACAATTTTTTTTCTACTCTTAAAACTTGTCCTGTAGACAGAATTCAATGTTCTTTTTGCTGTGGAACATACCTGGAAGCTCCCTATCATGGCGTGTGTGGTTTCAGGGCGGAGCAGATGGCCAGCGTGCAGAGCTCTCAGCGAGGTTTGCCCGCGGACAGGGGAGACTTCTGGAGGCTCCGGGCACAGCGCTCCATGAAGAGGAAAGATGTCCGGAAGAGTCGAGAGGCGGCCACCACACCGCCTGCACCCACGCCTTTCCCAGCGTACGAGCGTGTGGTGCTCCGAGAAGGTACGCGCTGCTACCATCCACTCCAGGGGTCTCGTTTATATAACTTAAAGTGTGACAAGTTAAACTACACATTTCACTAAAATATAGTAAACATGTACTGAACAAAAATATAAACGCTACATTTTAGTTTTTGCTCCCATTTTTCATGAGCTGAATGCAAAGATATGAAATTGTTTATATAAAAACAAAAGACCCATTTCTCTCAAATATTGGCTCAAATAGTCCGTGTCCAAGGTGAGAAGGGTCAGCTGTGATCCGACCTGCTCGTCCCAGAGCCCTGGAGACGTACAGGTCCTGCAGAGATGGAAGTCTGCAGCCGATCACCTTCTCAGCAGAACGCACAATGAGCTGTTGCCTTTTTGCTGGGCCTTTTGATGAGGGAGCTGAGAAAGTAGAAGGAGTCCATGGTGGTGATGAGGGAGTGCAAGGGAGGGTTGGTAGGCTTTGACTTTCCTGAAGTCCACGATCATCTCCACTTCTTCTGGGCATTGAGCTCCAGGTTGTTACCACTGCACTGGGACTGCACCCCGTCTGAGATGAGCCCGATGAGGGTGGTGTAATTTACAAACTTGATCAGTACTACAGAGTCGTGGCTGGAGGTGCAGCAGTTTGTGTACAGGGGAGAAAGTACACAGCCCTGTGGAGATCCTGTGCTGATGTTGAGTGTGTCCAAGCCGTTCTTCCCCAGCCGCACACGCACTGCCTTCGGCCCGCAGGAAGTCAGTGATCCACCTGCAGGTGGAGTCAGGCCTGTTGGTAGGTTCCCGTGGAGTCCAGATGCTGCAGGATGAAGTGGAGTGCCAGATTGATGGAGTCGTCTACAGACCTGTAGGCGAACTGCAGGGGGTCCATCAGGGAGGAGGTGAAGGACTTGAGGTGGGGCAAGACCAGGCAGGCAGATATTGGCAGGAACTAGAAAACGCTGTCATATCCAGAGCATCCCAAAAATTCTCAATGGGTGAAATGTCCATTGTGCTATTTTTCTGCAACCATCACCTCATGTTGCAGTATGATAAAACCTGGCCTCATGTTGCAAAAGCTGAAAATATCCCAGTTTTTGCATTGCCACTATACTCACCAGACATGTCATCCACTGAGCATGTTTGGGATGCTCTGGATTTCGTAACCGTGGGGTGTGGTTGGATCTGTTGGCTTCAGTGAACCCTCTCTTAAAAAAAGTTCAAAAAAGTATGACCTTTGGAAGGCGCCATACAGGGTGGTATTTTATGTGAATAAAGATGATAAATATTACAAAGAACCACACTGCTTCAAAATTATAAATGTAAAGTGTTGGGTTTTGAACTCGGGATTTGCCCGTACGAAAGTCCAACCTTTTTCCCTGTGGGCTATTTTTTTAAGCCGCCAAACCAAAAGAAACTGCAAAAAAACATGCAGGCCACCATACAACACCATTTTTTCGCTTGCAAGCTCAAACGGAAAGAGAAATATTTTGAACTCAGAAAATGTAGCACCATTTTTTTTTTGCTTCTGTTTATACTAGAGTAGACTACTGTAATTTATACTAGAGTAGATTACTTTTTTTTATAAAGACTCACTAATCACTTAGGTGGACATAGGCACAATCAATCGAAGTGATCATGCACCTATTTAAAAAGACACGGTTTAATTGCCATCTTGCTTAAAGTGAAAGTTCTGTAATTTCCACTAACTAATTTGCTTTAAACAGCATAATTCTTACCACCTGCCCCTGCACTATAATGTATGTAAAGTTATCTGCAGTAATAATGTATTACATATAGTCTCCGCCCTTGCCGGTCACCACAAACATTGACAGGAGGAGTGCAGAAGAGCATTTAGACTAGTGGGTCAAAGTGGGTCTTTGTCTGAGCTGAGCTGTCAGTCATCAAGGACGCATGTGAAATGAACACATTTCTGTGAACATACGGCAAAAGTGCTCCGAAGAGGCAAACAAGCACAAAGGAAAAACACTATCTGAAAAAATGTTGTCAGACAAACTGACTAGTCATTACTACACCCTGCTGCCGGGGCGCAAGATGCTGAGGGAGATGAATAAACATGGCAAGGGAGGTAATGTTTCGTGAGCTAATCAAAACTGAAGGACTATAACCTTGGCGGTAAACAGACTTCCCCACGAGCTAATGCTAAGGCTAGCACTGCTCCTGGGGGGCCGCTCCCCACCACACAGTCGAGCTACGCATTACAGGAAATGCAGCTTGACATGGCATCATTGAGAGCTGAGGTCAGGGCTGGGAACACTGGCTCGACAGAGTGGAAGCAGATACTGGACCTAACGGCGGGAGAAGGATGCTGTGCGTGCGTATCACTGAGGCGGAGCAGCATATGGCATTATGGATGAGTTACGAGAGATGAAAGCCAAGGTGGTTAAACTTTGGGTGTAGAACAAGACTCTGAATTCATACTTATGATTCTGGATTTGGTGTCCAGGTTCCACAGAAACAATCTCAACAATCTTTCCCCAGATAGTTATTTCAGACTTTATATCCAGGACTGGAGTTGCGGTCCCCTCCATTACCAAGACGAGAAGCTGATAAACCACAAGACCTGATAATGAGATTTTGTAACCGCCATGAGAAGGAGCACGTCATGAAGGCTGCAAAAGATAAAGGAGACCTCCAGTACAAAGGCAAGAAGGTGTTTCTGACATACCATACAAAATGTTTCCTGTGAGGAATTCAAAAAGAAGCCACTGAGGCATGGCTTCTCGATTCCGGCAACTCTTCTGGTGACTTTTCAAGGTAAAAAACATGTGCTCAAAACACCAGCAGAGGGAGAAGTGCTCCTCAGAAAAATGCAAAACACAGAGAACTACAGCAAGAAATGGAGCCACCAACATGGGGTATGTGAATTCAAGTAATGGTCACATAATGAGACATTTCTGTTTGTTTTTTGATTTGGAGGAAAGTGATGATGTGTGATCTATTTGTTTGTGGTTTTGGCATCAGACTTTATTACATCTTATAAAGCATTACTGTGGTTGTGATAGTTGTGAGGATGCTGAACAGAAACACGACCCTCCTGCTTTGGATGATTTTCCTTTTTTTGAGTTTGCAGTTTCATGTACTGATCCAAGATGCGCGCCGCAGACGGATGCCCTGGCCTTTCTGTGCTCTTCGTTATGTCTGTTTATTGTTTGTAAATTGTGGTGTCTGCCGTGCTCTTACACCCCGTGAAGAGCTCTTGTCCTTCCTCACAACACCTACTCCTACGGGACCTAGTTCTCAGTTTTCTTTAGTTTCTGCTGCTTGAAATTAGCCCTTCTCTTTTGGCTAAAAGATGTGTGAGACGCCGCAGGCGAGGAAAACGTGCGGGTGGTGGCGCCTGCGTAACGGCTCAGGAGACGCGGGTGCACTGGACGCCTCTTACCTGGGATATTTCCTCTCCAAACGTTCGCTTCACTCTCCAACAAAAATGGACGAACTGGCGCTCGGCTGATGAGCGAGAAACAGAGACTTTTCGTTCATTCGTCCTGTTTTGTGCTCTTCGGAAGGACGTGGACTTCAAGCGAGCCAATCCCGGACGGCGCCGTACAGATCTGGAGGAATTTTGCCCTCTTCGTGCGGATTGTCATAAGGTGTCTCTACCGGGGGTAAAACCACGCTGGCGTGGAGTCTGTTTTTACATCAACAACGCCTGTGTCTTCAGATGTGACTGTGATCTCCAAACACTGACTCCTGATCTGAAGAATCTCTTCATTAACTGCAAACTATTCTACTTCTCCACAGTGAGTTTCGCCTCATTCATTTCTGCGCTGTTGATTTGAACACCGCCGAAGCGGCAAACGTGCACGTGGCCAACAGCGCGGCTCGCGACAAGATTCTGAGTGGCACGAAAGCGGTACCTTCCCGAGACTCCTTGTCTATTATATCCGGGGGAGTTTTAACAAGGGGAATCTCAGCCACGAACTACCAAAGTACAGACAGTTTATTAACAGTCCGACCAGAAACGCAGAACACGCTGGATCACTGCTACACAACAGTTACAGTAATGTTTAGAAAAAGAATTTCAGTTGTAGTCATCTGGACTCTGTTGTCTAGGAAAAAAACAAAACGTCCTTTCAAACTCTTCATCCAGAGTCATTCTCAAATCAGAGAAACAAAGTCTGAGAACTCTTGTTTTATATCCTACTCTGTGAGAGCCCTGCCCCACAGGGCGCGACCTCACTGGCTAATGTGCCCATTGAAACTGGGATGGCCTATGTTCTATTGTTCCCTGCCTCACCATGGAGTGCCTATTTAGCATCGCGAATGCCCAGGCTGTCGTCTCCCCATGGGTTTTTCAGCAGACCATTATAAAAAACGGGAAGGTTGAATCTTAAACCTCCATTCGATTTGACATGAAGGAGTTCTCTTTTTTAACAAAAAAGATTGCCTCCTTAACTCTCTTTCAAACCAAACTCTTTTTTTTCCCTGCTCACGAATATCATCCACCTCCAACTGTTCTTCAATTAGATGGGTTTTGTGGCCTTTTAAGATGAAGATGCCATCAAACCATCCTATTGAAGATCAGTGAGGTGGAATTCTGGAGCAGGGAAAAAAAGATGGTTTGAAAGAGGGATTAAGGTAGGCAATCTTTGTATAAAAAAAGAGAATCCTTCATTGATGGAAATTTCGTGTTAGAATGGAGGAGGGTTATATAGTTAGATTCAACCTTCCGTTGTTCTATAATTGGTCTGCTGAAACCACTGGAGACGCCTCCGGCAATTCCGGATGCTAAATAGGTCACTTCACAGTATAGGCAGGAACAATAGAACAATAGGCCATCCCAGTTTCAATGTGGCCATTAGCAGAGAGGTCTCCGCCCTGTGTGGGCAGGGCTCTCACAGAGTAGAGATAAAACAAGAGTTCTCCAGACTTGCTTTCTTCTTGTATTGAGAATTACTCTTAGGATGAGAGTTGAAACACGTTTTTTTTTTTCCGTTTTCTAAAAGAAGAGTCAGATGAACTACAACAATCTGAAATCTTTCTATTCCCTACAATGAGAACATTCTTCTGGACGAATGAAGGATTTACAACACCGACTAAACCAGTCAAGTACTAGTAATGCCTTCCCCTGCGCCGTCGGCTCGCGCAGCTGCTCTTCTTGCGGTTCTCAGAGTCAACTGACCAAATGTGGCACACTGATCTCGCACGGTAACAGGGCAGAGGCTTTAGCTCTCAAAACACTGTAACATGTGAGGACCTCTAAGAAGTGACCAATGTAGGCAGTGGACGGAGCTATCGTGCGTAGTTGCTGGACATTACAGACTGGGAGGTCTTCAGAGCTGCCACAGAAGAGTTTGGATGAAGTACACGGACACTGTTGACATCATACATTCGATTCTAGGTGAGGACAGCATGCATACCACACACAAAACCAAAAGTCACTTTCATAAACAGGTGTGACAAAACCCTGGGTTTCAACTCCAAAAACTGAGGCAGTTAAGGCAGCAGAAGGAGGGCAGCGCACGCAAGGGGTTGGTGACGGGGGGCGCTACAAAGACCGCAAAGAATATGGATTTAGCAAAGAGGTTTCTCAGATGCGAGATTCACAGTACTAATACGCGTCTGAAGCAGCAAGTTCTCTGACAACAACCCGCCTCCGTGTGGAGGGGGCTACACGGCTCCTCACCAACCACAAGCCTCCGAGCCCCCCTGCTGCGACAGACATCGAAAACTGGCTGAGTGCAGACTTAACACCTTCTTACTCCAGGTTTGATGTGACCAACCCCTCCCCCACGGATGGCGCACCTCCGCTCCAACCCAAACCTGGTCACCTACCCATCCCCACCACCCTCTCAGTTCAGGAACAGGATGTTCACAGGCTATTTCGGGAAATCCAACCCCCGAAAAGCTGCTGGACCAGAACGGTCTCTTGCCGCTACATTAAGAATATTGCGCACGAGAGTTAACCCCCGTCTTCACAGACATTTTTAACACCCGTCTCTGGGTCATGCCATGTCCCAGCCTGCCTTCAAGTCTGCCATCATTGTCCCTGTCCCCAAGAAGCCCCGGGATCACTGACTTAATGACTACAGGCCTGTGGCGCTGACGTCTGTAGTCATGAAAAGTCATTTGAACGCCTGGTCCTGCCCCACCTTCAAAGTCTTCTTCACCTCCTCCCTGCTGGAACCCCTGCAGTTCGCCTACAGAGCGCAACAGGTCTTGTGGACGACACCATCAACCTGGCCTTCCAGGCCTTTCATCCTGCAGCATCTTGACTCTCCCAGGGAACCTACTCCAGGATCCTGTTGTGGACTTCAGCTCTGCGTGTTCAGACAACCATCCTCCCTGCTCTAGCTCCAGGACAAGCCTTCCCAGCTCAACGTGCTCCTGACTATCCACCTGCAGGTTTGGCATCAAACTTGAACTTCCTGACGGATCGGAGGACAGTAGCAAGTGCGGCTGGAGGTAAGAATGTCTCAGACACTCGGACTATCAGCACAGGAGCTCCACAGGCCTGTGTACTTTCTCCTCTGCTCTTCTCCACTGCTACACAAACTGCTGCCACTCCAGCCACGACTCCGTAAAACTGGCATCAAGTTTGCGGACGACACCACCCTCATCGGGCTCATTCTCGGACGGGGATGAGTCTGTCTACAGAGGGAGGTGGACCGGTCTGGTGTCCTGGTGCAGCTTAGAATGATAACAATCTGGAGTTCAACGCCCAGAAGACAGTGGAGATGATCGTGGACCTTCAGGGAAAGCCACAGCCCCCAGCCCCCCCTCATCATGACAGACTCTCCCATCACCACCGTGGACTCCTTCCGCTTCCTGGCAGCCAAACCATCACCCTAAGGACCTCAAGTGGCGACCCTTCCATCAGCTCCCTCATCAAGAAGGCCCAGCAGAGGATGTACTTTTCTGCGGCAGGCTGTGAGAAACGCCAAGCTGCCAGCGCAGATGATGGTGCAGTTCTACGCACGGCCATCATTGAGTCCATCCTCACCTCCTCCAATCACCGTGTGGTACGCTGGAGCCACAGCCAGGGACAAACAGAAACTTACAGCGCATTGTGCGTTCTGCCTGAGAAGGTAATCGAGGCTGTGCAGACTTCCATCTCTGCAGCGATCCTTGGTACGTCTCCAGGGCTCTGGGACGAGCAGGTCGGATCACAGCTGACCCTTCTCACCCTGGTACATGGTCTGTTTGAACCACTCCCCTCAGGCAGGAGCTACGGTCCATCCGGACCAGAACCTCCCGCCATAAGAATAGTTTCTTTTCTCCTCTGCCGTTGGACTCATGAACTACTTCTTAAACACCTGCCACTTTAACTGCAATATTCAACCACTCACTGCACTGTCACTTTCTGCATCACAACTTTAAACATAACTGTAAACTTGTGTACATAGAACATGCCTATTTTTATTTTATTATTGTATAGTAATTTTAAATTGTTTCCTAATGCATGCCCTTTTTTGATTGAATATGTTGTTTTATTATTACTCAGTGTTTTATGTTGCACCTTTAAGGCCGAGACAAGTTCCGTATGTTTGTGATTTTGTTTCATTGACAATGGCAATAAACTCTTTATCTGATATCGTATTCTGATTCAATTTTTTAAAGGGGCCCTTTGAGCTCGTTAGTTGCATAAAGACATCTGTCCACCCCACAATCAGTCACACTCCAACTACAACCATGGGCAAGACAAAAGAGCTGTCAAAAGACACCAGAGACAAAATTGAAGACCTCCAGAAAGGGCTAGTGGAAAAGGCTACGGGGCAATTGGCAAGCAGCTTGGTGAAAAAAGGTCAACTGTTGGAGCACTTGTTAGAAAATGGAAGAGGCTAAAGATGACTGTCAATCTCCCTTGGACTGGGGCTCCATGCAAGATCTCACCTCGCGGGGGGATCAATGATGATAAGAAAGGTGAGGAGACTGAATTAATAGGATATGGCACAGAGAACTTCAAGTATAGTGGCATGTTGAACTGACGCACCCGCACCGCTGCTGCAGAAACTAACTTTAAATTCATCGTTTGACCCACATAATGCCCCAAAAAGATGAACAAGAGATGAATGAATAAGGAAGACACAATTCTACAAGACCAAGACAAACAAAGCTGCCGACCCACGGCTCCATTGGAAAACAGCCCGCCTCACAAGTTAATGAGGCTAACATAGCTAGTGGGTCGGAAGGATGGGTTCCCGTCGGCCCAGATAAAGATTCTCACGGCTTCCTCCCATCGAAGGGAGGAGAGGAAATGACAATTCATCAGTTGGCGCTCATGATGTGTGAAATAAAATGAGAAATGCAACGAGATATGGCATCATATGGAGGAAGCTGAGCTGATAATACAGATGATCTGTAGACACTGAGGGCTGAGATGGCCAAAGAGATGATGCTAGATGGAGAATAATATGAAGATAAGATCCTGGATTTGGAGTCCAGATCACGTAGGCCCAACCTCAGACTCAGACAGAAGGAGATGATACTGATGGGTATCTGGAGAAGATCATACCAGAGCTCCTTGTAGACTCTGGAGTTGAAGTCCCCCCCATCACAATTGAAAGAGCACATCACCTGGGCAAACCGAGACCAGCAACTGGTAAATCACAAGGCTTGATAATGAGGTTTCTTAACGATCGTGTGAAGGAACTTGTCATGAAGGCTGCAAAGGTTAAAAGAACCCTCCAATACAAAGGCAAGCACGTCTTCTTTGCCCCAGATATTCCATCCAAGCGAGACAAGTTCCACCCCATCTTTGAGGAGCTCAGGACGATTCTCATTCTCTGCGACTCTTCTGGTGGCTTTCGAAGTTAAAAACATGTGCTCAGAACACAGAGAGAGGCGGAGGTGCTCCTCAGGAAGATGCAAAACATAGAGAACTGAACAGCAACAAGCGATGGAGTCACCAGTGTGGGGTTTGTGAGTTCGGATTGTGGTCCAGTTCACCATGCCCCCCTGCTGCCCTGTGCAGGTAGTGTATCCAGTTCTTTGTGAGGATTGGAGTCATGAGTGCCCGGGGAGCTTTTCGGGGGGTTCTTTCACTATGGATGGACTTCCCTCCTCTTTGCGATCATAAGCATGATCAGTTTTTTGGTTCGGTGCTTGTTTACAGCATGAACCCCTTGTTTTCTATTTTATCTTTTCATCTGTTTTGTGTTTTTGTGGTTCTTGTGTTTGTATGTTGTGTTGGACCAGAGAGTTTAAAAACATTCAAAAATAATGGCAGGATCAAGGATGTCATCAGAGGTGTTACAAGTAGCATCCTTCAATGTGAACGGCATACTGAACCCAATCAAACGATCAAAAATGTTAGAAAAATGAAATAAGAATAGTATATATACATCATTATATATATACACAAGAGACACATTTGAACAACACTGAACATCAAAAACTAACAACACTTTGTTATAAAAAACACTGAAGGGGATTTGTAAACCATTCTGAGGGAACCTAATCTGTGGCGGCCATTGAAATCTTCGCATTCAACCTACGTTGGATGTGTCGAACTCGAGAGGCACTGGAGGAAGAATAAATAAGAAGTTCAGTAAATTAATGAAGAATATAGGACTGGAAGGAGATGAACGATAATGCACGCTGCCAATATACCCATTTTTCTAACCCACATACAATCTATTCCAGAATAGAATAGAATTTCTTTACCTTCAATAAAGACAGATCCAAAATCACTAATGGTTGATATAGGCACAAGAGACTTAAGTAGCTGACCCTTGTCACACTGAACACGGACTATTTGAACCACTCCCCTCAGGCAGGAGGCTACGGTCCAACCGGACCAGAACCTCCCGCCACAAGAATAGTTTCTTTCCCTCTGCCGTTGGACTCATGAACACTTAACACCGGCCACTTTAGGAATACTCAACCAATACTATTCACGTACTGTTCACTTTCTGCACTATTTACTACCATCTGTAAATTTCTGTGTAAATATGTGTACGTATATACTTTTTTAGTAATTTCTTAATTTTTGCATGCCAAATTTGATTCTATAGACGTTGCTATTATTATTATTTTATTATTCATTGTTTTGTGTTGCACCTTAATACCGAAACAAGTTCCTATGTTTGCGAACTTTGTTCAATGACAATGGCAATGAAACTTTTCTCATTCTGAAGTGACCATGCTCCTATTTACATTACTGTAGACTTTGAGTAAAAACGGAAAAACACACTGGGGGTTCAATGCCAGCCAATGACCCTTTTTTAAAGATTTATGTGGAGGAAAATGATAATGGTGAAACTTCTCCGCCCATCTTCTGAGATGCTGCTGAAGCAGTTTCAAGAGGTAAAATTATAACCATCTACAAGAAAAACTAAAAATGCTGGAGGCGGTGTTACAAACCCAGCTTGGCTAGGGAAAAGTGAAGGCAACACAACCAAGATTTTGAATGTAAATTTAGTGGTTTAATAAATAATAAATGTAGGTAAATAATAAGGTTGACATTTTTTGGAAAGGAAAAAAAATCCTTGTTCAATCCGGTTCAAAACAGTTCAAAACTCTTCTTATCAAAAGAAAAAGGAAATTGGGGTATACCTGTCTGAAAAATTACTTTATTTCAGCTCAAATTAGAGCATTGCTCTACTGGTGTGACCCGGAATATGAAGCTCAATTGAAAATGTTGAGAGTGGTGTTGTGCCGGGATATCCCGTACAGGCCTTACTGGCAGATTACAAATGAGTCATTTGGAGGACATGGAAATTCCTTGGGTAAAATCTGTGTTTACGGCCTGGAAAGAACTAATCAAATAATACAATCTAAACAAAGATTTTAAAATCTTAAATTGGTTGGCTTATGATACCAGTTTTACACCTAACTGCACAGATTTGAGATTTAAAATCTGAATAATAAAAGGTATACAGTGATCCCTCGCTATATCGCGTTTCATCTTTCACGGCTTCGCTGCTTCACGAATTTTTTTTACAGTGCGGATATTTTTACAGTGCATTGTGCTCTGAATCCTGATTGGCTCAGGGGCTTTACTGTTGTCTAGAAATAAAATATTGACGCTGTACTGTATTGGTTTTTCACTTGTCACAGTTTTATGTTTCTGTACATTCTGCCAACTTTACGTTTGCATTTTTTCTCTGTGACAAAACCCACAATGTCAGCGCACGGCACAAGAATGGGACCCTTTGGGACCCTTTGGGACCCTTTGATGAGTCGTTCATCTGCAGTTCTCAAGTATAATCGAAGGTGGCATATCCGTTTATAAAAAGCTTCTTGCTCAGAAAAAGAAAGAGCGCCAACAACGACCCATAACAATGTTCTTCTCTCGGAGAAAGAACTCCTGCGCCTTCAGTAGAAACAGACGCTACAGCGGAGCGGAGTCAGGACGAAGAGGCGGAGTCAGGACGAAGAGGCACAGCTGGGACTGTGACATACGCGAGTGACAATGTTTCCAACCTTGTATTCCTATATTAAAATTATTGTTTTAAACTAATTTGGGGCTTTAAAACAGGTTTTGATTTTTGGTTTCATTCTATAGTTCAGCATTGTAAAATAATAAAAAATAATAAAGCTGACTACTTCACGGATTTCACAATATACAAAGCGCTGCTGACTGTCTATGACAATTGCCATCCCACTCAATTTTAAGACTATGTATTTGGGCTTCAAAAAACTCCTGCCATGAACACAGTGAATGGATACATTTGGCCATCGTAAAGAAATGGATGACATAACAGACCACACCGTCAATCAAAGACTGGACTGACATACCGATAGTTACAAATATTAGACAAATGGAATAAATAACATTTTGACTTCATTTTGAAGTGGAAAACATTTGAGAGAACTGTGGGATAAGGTGTGAATCTTATCGTCTATCAAATGTGCCATGATTTTATTTTTTAGATATTCTGTGTAGTGCTACTACTTTTTGATTTTTTCAGCTCCGAGGCTGTATTTCAATTTTATTTATTTTTTCTTTTTAATTTTAAGAACAAAATTGAAACATGGTAAATCAAACAGTCAGTGCACTAGTTTTGAAGTTTATTAGCTACAATTCTGGCGATTCACAAAATGCGCCACACCATATTTTGCATGATCACAACTCTTGTTTGGAGTTCCAAGCCCGGTGCTCTCAGCAGTTGTGCTGACGCTAGATGTCAAATGCAAATTAACTTGTCAATGCTACCACTGCGCTAAGGTCAGGGGAATAAACTCGGCCTTTAGAGGGCAATCGAGTAAAGTTTTGACCTCTAAAGCCAGGTGTTGCAGCTAATTCGCAAATGAACAACCGCTCTTACCTACATTTTCAAAACATCCAGTATTTTGAGTAGTATATCTAAAATTGTTATTAGCGCCACATTTTTTTGAAGTACTTGTTTTTATTCCAGTTTCTTGAGCCTGTTGCTTCTCGTGGGTGTGTGTTCATCAGTTGTTTGTGTCACAGCTGGCTTTCGGCGGCCTGTGGTCCTGTTTGGGCCCATTACGGATGCAGCCACGGAGAGGCTGGCTGCGGAGATGCCCGACCAATTTGTCATTGCCAGTGAGTGCTTTGTCCTTCTGACTGTTCGAGAAATGTGAGGAGAACATGTGAGGAGACAGTGGAATCACCTGTCTTGTGCTCTTTAACAGAAACTGAACCCAAAGATGCTGGTTCGGAGAAGTCGTCAGGAGTTGTACGCCTCAACACCATTAGACTGATCATTGAACAGGTAACTATAGTAAACAACTTAATGATTTATTGCTTTTTGCTTTAACATGTAACATCATTCATTATGAGGTAGAGAATGGAGTATTACATACAGTACTTGTTGCAATCGCAGTAACATTCTTAACTTCCATCCATCCATCCACTTTCTTCCCTTTATCGGAAGGCCGGGTCGCGGGGTCAAGCAGTCTAAGCAGGGACTCCCAGATTCCTTTATCCCAAGACACTTCTTCCAACTCCTCGGGGGATCCGAGGCGTTCCCAGGACCAGCCGAGACAGACATATCTCCTCCCAGCGGTGTCCTGGGTCTTCCCCGGGGCTCCTCCCGGTGGACATGCCCGAAACACCTCCTAGGGAGAGCGTCCATTTTAACTTAGTTTATCAATTGTTGTTTAGAGGTATACAAAATGTTAATATTGATTACCTCGTCTATAATTAAAAATAATAATATATAGACCGCAAAAAGACACATGTCGACAAACAAACAAACAAACAACAGCGACAGCTTCAGAAGTCACGCTCTGTTTCAGGGCAGATCGCGAGTGTCCCATACATTTTATTTTCTGTGAAAGTATTTTTAGTATCTCAAAGCCTTCAGGGATGAAAAGTCGCATGTAAATGAAGTGTCAGAAGGGGTTTTCATGGCAGAAATAGTTATATTTCATCCCTTCTGACCGTCTGAGGCGGTGCTTTAGCACTGAATGACTCCCTTCGCGCATAAGTAGTTTGAGTAGTAATATCAACAATGTCACATCCATGACCCTTGGATAGCCAATCAGAAACTATATAGCCCGCCAGTATCCAAAGCTCTGTTCCTTCTGTCTTCACGTTGTTGATTTTCTTACAACTGATTGCTAATTGGGCCGGAAATACTGAGATTTGGTAGCTGTTTTTCAGCTATTGCATTCGGCCTGCTTTAGCTAGGCCTACCTTTAGCTGTGGTTTACTATGAGCCAGCCACCTCTATTTGCAAACATTAGAGTGGTTCATCTAATATACCTCTGTGTTAAGCCTGCATTTCTGACTACTACTACAGGTTACTGAACGTTCACCTGCACTTGGATTAGACCACATGCACGCTCTTCCCACCAGCGTGGTGTGTACAACTAAGTATTATGTTAATGCCCAACTATTGATCTGTGTTGCCTCCCGAACCGGTTAAACACGTTTTTGTGTTGTTGTTTTTTTAATAAACCTAAATCAAACTAATCCCGCTTTATTCCCTTTGATACCGTGGTGATAGCCTTGTACTGGGTAGACTGCATGTCCTTCCCCCAGTTTACGACCCGTTGTATTAGGGAAGATTTTGTATTATCAACTGGAGTAGCCATTATGGATGGAACTGTGTGCCCAACTTGTCTTGGACCTGCCCACCTGAGGGAACGATCTTCTGAGAACTCATGTATGAATTGTTGTTGCTTACTTGCTTGCTACGAGTAGTGAGGGGGTGAGTTTGGTTTTAGAGCACTCAGGTCCACAACAACGGCAGTTGTTCATCTGACTAGATCAAAAACTACATGGGTGGTATTTTTTAATTTACAGAAAGCATTTGTTACAATTGGCCACACAATCTTACTACAAACAATTTAAAAATATGGCTTTAGAGTTAGAGAGAAGGGTAGGCACAATAAGCCTAAACTTCTGCCTACAGCTGGTAGGCAGCTAATAACAAATATGTATTTCTTGTCTTGTTTTGTGCTTGGATGTAGTGCACTTTTTGTATTGACCAAACAATAAATTAATTCATTCAAAAAGAAGACCAGGTCAGATGGCGCACTTTCCTCTGAAATGAGGTCACTTATTCAATTGGACCCACATGCAGATTCTGAGCATGGGATGTCCACTCTCCACTAACTCCAGAGGATGATGTCTTTTCACTTATCGCATCTGCTTCTTATTTTTGATGATGTGACTATGAAGCCGGCTCCTTGGAGTTCAGTGAGTGATGCAGGGGATAGTCCAGTGCAGTCCACTCTGCGTATGGCTCTCAGTTGCTTGCAGGTGAAGGTCCCACAGCAGCCTGCCTCAACCCCTGAGAGTGCCTATTTTGGGGCAGGGGGTGGTTCTTCCATGTTTGCTGTCCACACATCTGGGAATTTTCTGAAGAAATGTCCTGTTTGTTAGAGATATGTACTTTTCCTTCACGCCTCTCATCTGATAGTTGGATGTTGGTCTCCATGTTTAATTAATCTCAAGCAGGCTTGGAATGCATGCCTCTGGTAGAGCCTCTTGTCTCCCCTTTAGGGCCTGTTCGTCTCCAGGTCGGATCACAGCTGCCCCCTCTCACCCTGGACATGGACTATTTGAGCCACTCCCCTCAGGCAAGATGCTACGGTCCATCCGTTCCAGAACCTCCTGCCACAATAATAGTTTCTTTCACTCTGCCGTTGGTCTTATTTCTACTTCTAAACACCTGCCACTTTAACTGCAATTCACTTTCTGCACTCACATCTGTAAATTTAACTGTAAATTCTTGTGTACATAGTAAGCTTATTTTTATTTTATACTATAGTCATTTTAAATTGTTTCTTAATGCATGCCCTTTTGATTTCATATATGTTGTTTTCATTATTGATCAGTGTTTTATGTTGCACCTTAATGCTGAGACAAGTTCCGATGTTTGTGAATTTTGTTCACTGACGATGCCAATAAACCTTTTTCTGATTCTGATTCTGACACGCGGTTCTAGGTTTGCCGACCCCTGGTCTAAAGAAAGACAAGGGGCAGAGCCGGAGCACTGTTCATTTACCTGATTTATGTACAGTAATTTACCTGATGTAGGTGTTTTAATATGCATTACAACATTCTAATCTCACCCCTGCACAGGAGAAGCATGCGCTGCTGGACGTCACCCCCCGAGCCGTGGACACTCTGAACTATAGCCAGTGGTACCCCATCGTCATCTTCTTCAACCCAGAAAGCAAGCACAGCGTCAAGGCTATGAGGCAGCGGCTCGTGCCCACCTCCAGCCGCAGCACGCGCAAACTCTACGAACAGGCCATGAAGCTGAAGAGGAGCTGCTCACACCTCTTCACTGGTGGGTGAAACCCTGCACAAGTGACTGTTCTCACCTTAAATAAATTACAATGATTTGAAATTATTTGTGTCCTGTCTCAGCCACAATCGACTTGAACTCAGCCAATGATGCTTGGTATGGCAGTTTGAAAGAGATAATACGAGAGCAGCAGTCACAGCCGGTCTGGGTTTCTGATGGCAAGGTAAAACCACAGCCCCACAGCTCATCAGCAAGGCCACACCCTCTCAATGAAACCACACCCCCTTTTCAGGAACCACCCATCTCAGCAACCACAACCACCACAAGACCACTACTTCCCTACAAGAGGACCACACCCTTTACACGAGACCACGACAACCCGACAACAAGGGCCACGACCCATTACATACACGACCCACACCCTTAACAACAAAACCCATCCGCCCACGCACATAAGTCCCTCCTGTCCCATATTTAAATGAAACTCGGCACGCATTAGAGTTTGCCCTCTACTGTCAACATTGAGCAGTGAGTTAACAGATTAAAAGCTTCAAAGTGAGAATGCTTTTTACTCTAAGCGTTGAAATTGATAAGACCAAATCTGATGAAGTTCTAAAACAGAATCCCTCTGTAATGTCATCAAAAATGCGACATGCCATTGAAAACACAGAGACAATTTACAAGTTTAAACATCATTCAACAAAATAATGTGTTGTTATGGTTTTACTGTTTGTTACATCATAACTATTGTGTAATTTATATGGATTTTGGCCCTCGTTTACAATATGGTTTGCGAGATAACATTTTGTGAAATTGCCTCTACCTATGTCCTATGTCGTATGCTGCCCATGTCCAACAGGGAAGGCAAGGCAAGTTTATTTGTAGAGCACAATTCGTTCACAAAGGCAATTCAAAGTGCTTACACACAACAGGAAAAAAATGCATTAAAATCACAAAGACAAGACAGAATAGTTTAAGACATAAATGAGAAGAGTGCAAATAAAATCATTTCAGTACATATGCACAAACTTAAAAAACAGTTTTTATTTTAGATTTGAACATTGCCAGAGTAGCAGCCTGTCTCACATCCTCAGGAAGACTGTTTCCAGATTTTAGCTGCATAAAACTGAAACGTCAGATTCCCCATGTTTAGTCCTGACTCTGGCACCAGCAGGAGGCCGGTCCCTGAGGTCCTCAGAGTCCGAGATGGTTCATATGGCACTAACATGTCCGAGATGATACTTTGTGGTAGGCCATGGAGAGACTTGTATACAAGCAGAGCTGCTTTGAAGTCTATTCTCTGAGCCACAGGGAGCCAGTGCAGAGACCTGAGCACAGGACTAATGTGATGGTACTTCCTGTTCTAGTCAGGACCCGAGCAGCAGCGTTTCTGGATGTACTGCAGCTGTTTTACAGCTCGTTTGGAGAGGCCAGTGAGCAGGCCGTTACAGTAGTCTAATCTACTAGAGACAAACGCATGGATAAAGTCTCTCCAAGTCTGGTTTAGACACTATTACTTTTGATTTTGGCAATGTTTTTTTAGATGGTAAAGGTTGCTGATTTGACATGGCTGTTAAAATTCAAGTCTTATTACCTTCAGATTTCTAACTTGATTTGTAGGTTTTAGAGCGAGACTCTGGAGGTGACAGTTAACACTTTCTCTTTGTTTCTGTGGCCAAAGACGATGATTTCAGTCTTGTCTCTGAGTTCAGCTGGAGAAAGGTGTTTTGCATCCACACACTGATCTGTTGGATGCAGTGACAGAGTGAATCCACTGGTCCATATTCACCTGCCGTCAGTGAAACATAGATCTGAGTGTCGTCTGCATCATTGTGATAGGACACATTTTTGCTGCGTATCAACTGACCTAACGGCAGCATGTAGAGGTTAAATAGAAGGGGTCCAGGATTGACCTTGGGACCCCACAGTCAGGGTCATCTGGTCTGAGACACAAGCTCTGACTCTGCTTCGAGGAATCCAGGAGCGAGATAGACCACAGCGATTATGGCAACTTTCAAGATTACAAAGGCAATGGACCCAAAGATGGATTGCAGCCTGGCGGAAATACTTGATTTAAAATCTATAGAATGGCAATCTGGACAGCTGAGCCACAGCAGTGGAGAATGAGATCGCTGATTTGAAGGACACAGTCTGTACATTACAAGCAAAAGTGGCACGTTTGACAAACCAGGTACATGTCCTGACTGTAAAAGTGGACGGCCTCAAGAACCATATCCAGAGAAAATCGAACCAGCATTTAAGCCAAGACCTATTCTACTGAAGTTCCATAACTTCAGTGATGAACAGCGTGTCAAGCATCTAGACACCTCGCTGCGAGCCACCCCGGATCAACCAAGCCTCACGTCTCTTTCTTCAATTACTACTCTGCGAGAATGGTTAAGATACGTAACATTTTTGACCCAGTGAAATCTGAAATTGAATTACGCTCTGCTTTATCCCCCAACATTGAAGATCAACATGGATGGAAAAATAAAAATATTTACTACACTAGAGGAGGCATTGGCCTTTGCAGACTTCTTACCGGATCCTTGAATAGTCTGACATTCACTCCTTTTTCCCATTTTTTTTAATGAAAGGGTCCTGGACTTTACTGGAGACATGCTAGTATTTGCCAAACGTGGGCCAGTGTGTTCCATCTTTTGTGAAAATGTTATATCTACTGTACCGGAGAGCCTTTTTGTTTAACCTAGAAAATGGTTTTCCCTCCATCCTTTGACCCGTTTTTTGGATTAGTCTCTGGGCTCTTTGTATGTTTTTAGCATGAGCTCTTTTTATGTGTGGGGGCGACTGGAACTTACATTTTCAGCCAACATTGGATGTTTCAAACTCACAAAGTACTGGTGAATCTATACATAATACATTTCGGAAATTAATACATTAATATAATATCGTATTATTCATATAATTAATATAGGCTCAACATGCCGAAGTAGTTTGTGTATATTGATCTGCCAATATACATAGACTACTTTTTTATTTTCAACAAAGATAGGTCAAAAATGACAGAGACAGACATAGGTACAATAGATCTAAGTGATCATGCTCCTATTTTCATCACAGTAGATCTGGAACAGAAACAAAAAAACACACTGTGGAGATTAAATGCTAGCCTACACAATGCTCCTCAATTTATAAAGATGATGTCAAAGGACATTGACATGTATGTGTATAGGTAAACTACAACAATGTTGAAGTTTCTCCACCCATTCTTTGGAATGCAGGTGAGGCAGTTTTGAGGGGCACGGTAATTGCTGTCGCCACAAAGAAACAATCAGTGTTCTTCAAATGTTAAAGAAAATTTTAAATATAAAATGTGAGATTACTGACATGGCCTCCAAGGAAAAAATGCTCTTCACCAAACAACAGTACTATGATATTCTCACAATTCTTAGCTTGGAAGCTTAGAAAGCAGGTAGCAAGAACAATTATTAAAATAGAAAATACAAGACCAAAATATCAGGAAACAAAGAGGAAGAAATTTAAAAAAAATCTGGATAATCTCAATTTACCCACTATGACTGAAGAGCAAAACATAACCACTGAAAATTAAAGTGCAATCAAAAGACTAAAAAACAATACATCTCTGGGGATTGACAGGTTCACCTCAGAGTGGTATGAAGCTGTAAAAGACAAACTTACTCCTTTGCTTTTATCAAGTGGGCCCTTAAAAAGCTCAGATCTCTCAGAGAGAGAAGCCATCATATCCTTAATACCTGAAGAGGGGAAGGATAGACTTGACTAATCTTCATACAGACCAATCTCAATTCTGAATGTGGACTATTGTGTATACACTTCAATTATGTCCAAAAGAATAGAACTAATACGCCCAAATTTAGCTGCCATATGTGGGCGGCTAGAGGAAATGCTGTTGTGTCCTGAGGCAAGACACTTCACCCACATTGCCTAGTAAAGTGCTTTGAGAGCTTTGAAGGCGGAAAAGCGCTATATAAATATACTGTAATAATAATATAGCTAACAATGCTAAAGCTAGCCCAGCATCAGAAGGGGAGCCGGCCGTCGCCGCAAAGCCGAATCTCGTCTCCAGCGGGGATCACCAGAGCCCGCAAAGGACGGATAGGAAAGGGGACATAACAACTTTACAACAGGGGGTCTTTGTGTTGCGTGAAGTGCAGCGTGGCATGGCATCACTGAGAGCTGAATCAGGACCCAGAATTGCAAAAATTGAGGCGGAAGTATTTGAGGCAAAGGCAAAAGCAGAACATCTTGAACATGATCGACGAGCTGCGTGAAGTGAAAGCTTAGGTGGATAAACTCTGGGTGGAAAACAAAAATATGAACAGCAAGATTCTGGATTTGGAGTCCAATTCTTGAGCGTATATCCGGTGCTGGAGTTACGGTCACTTCCATCACTATAGAAAGCACTTCGCCTGGACCAACAAAGACAAGAAGCTGATAAACGACGAAGCCCGATAATGACGTTTCTGAACCACCGTGAGAAGGAGCCCGTCATGAAGGCTGCAAAAGTTAAAGGAGACCTCCAGTACAAAGGCAAGAAGGTGTTTATTACAGGAGGCAGCCACACTTTTTCAGAGCATTTTTTTAATTTAGCCATTTTTATTAATGTCGATCCAATAATGTTGTTTTTCCAACATTTCTAAACATTTTGCCGTCCAAAAAGTCAGTGAGACCCCCAGTGAGTCATATATTTTTATATATAATATATATGTTTCCCCCTTCTCTTGTGTTGTGGGGCGGTCGGCGTGGCGTGGCATGGCGCAGGCAAGGGCCGATCTTTGGCGCTTGCAGCTATATTTTATGTATTTATGCTGCACCATTACCCAAAGTGTTGACTGTCAATGGCAATAAAACTGATTCTGATTCTTATCTGATCAAACAAACTAGAATACTTTAGCTTGTCTCTCCGACAGTCCAGCTTTGACCACAACAAAACACACTATCCCTTAGCTCCTGCATTGTCTCCCTGTTGTAGGCCTGTTGAGATGTTTTGTAGTAAGAGCGTGTTTGTGTGACCTCTACAGCTGGGCTCTGTTCTCTCTCTCTTGTTTTCGTGCGCTCCGTCTGTCCTTCCTACTTTCCTATGCACCCAAGATCCATCATGTGTCTCTTCTAGCTGGAGGCAGTAGAGAATGAGCTGGAGAGCGCAGATGTGGAGCGCCTGTCCTTCCTGTCGGCCATGTCGGCTGACTATCCGAGCATGGACAGCCGTCTGACCTCCGACCTGGACGACACGGCAGACGAGGGCGGAGTCTACACGGACAATGACCTGGAAACAGACGCCATGCAGGTGTCCGCCATCAGCCGCTCCTCTGAACCTGTGTCTGCTGAACAGGTGTGTGTGCTGACCAGGTGGGTGCGGTAACCAGGTGGGTGCGCTGACCAGGTGGGACAGTAACCAGGTGTGTGCGCTGACAGGTTGTATGCTGACCAGGTGGATGAGGTAACCAGGTGTGTGTCTTGACCAGGTGTGTGTACTGACCAGGTGTGTGCACTGACCAGGTGTGTGCACTGACCAGGTGTGTGCACTGATCAGGTGGGTGTGGTAACCAGGTGGGTGTGCTGACCAGGTGGGTGTGCTGGCCAGGTGGGTGCGCTGACCAGGTGTGTGCACTGACCAGGTGGGTGTGCTGACCAGGTGGATGAGGTAACCAGGTAGGTGCTCTAACCAGGAGTGTGCTGATCAGGTGTGTGCGTTGAAAAGGTGGGTGCGGCAACCAGTTGGTTGCGCTGACCAGGTAGTGTGCGCTGACTAGGTGTATGCGCACAATCTCCTTAATATCAGAACACAATTGATTCATGACTACTTGACTTTTCAGCCAGCAGCTTTAGCCTTAATGACCGAGTCAGCAAAAGATTTAAGTGCAGAACTCTGGCATTTATAATGGATTTATATTGTCTAAGTATATATACAGTTGGTGACATGTGGGTGATTCAATGGGAAACACAACATTTTCCTCTTTTCAGATATTTTGTTTATATATTCTCATTCTTTTCTTTAAGAATGGAAGGCTCTATCTGAAACTGAAGAAATGCTTTCAAAGAATTGTGTTCCAAATATCAAATGTTGTGTGTGCAGATACTGCGCAGGTACAGTCCAGAGATCCGCTTCCGCTTGAAGAAAATGTGCAGTGGAGAGCTCCTGACCAGAGCCCCCAGTCCTCCAGTGTTTTCCCCGGATGGCAAGGTGAGCGCCCCATGAGCTCACTCAAGGAGGAGGGAAGGCCTGGTGCAGCCATTGTGAGCCCCAAAGAGCAGCAGACTCTTGGCACTGATCAAATCCAGTTCCTCTGGGATTAAAGAGGGGCTATAATGCAAAATCAATTTATTGGGGCTTTCTATCATGTTCATATCATTTATGCATGTTTGAATAATGTTGGATATCTCCCAGGAGCTATTCAAAAATTATTTCAATCCTCTTTACGGTTCGTCCTACGAGGCCATGGCTTTTGTACAAGGCACAGCCCACAACTTACTATTAAGGAATGTTTGTAGCGCTACAAACGTAGCCTCCGGCAGGTAAGCTGCCACTCTGCAGGTAGAGCGCACCTCCTCTGAGGTAGTGCCCCCTCTTGAGGTAAGAGCGCCCCTCCCTGCAAGTGTGAGCCTGCCAATCCTGCAGGTAGAAGCATGCCCCCTCGTGTGAGGTGAGTCTGCCCACTCAACCATGCAGGTAAGAGCTGCCCTCTGCAGGTGAGCAGTCCCCCCTCCGTGCAGGTAGAGCTGCCCCTCCTGCCTGCAGGAAGAGTTGCCCCCAAATAAACTGCGTAGGCTGCCACTCCTGCAGGTACGAAGCTGCCCACCTCCTGCAGGTAGACTGCCCCCCTCACATGGTCAGTAGGCTCCCCTCCTTCGGTAAGCTGCCCCCTCCTTGTGCAGGTAACTGCCCTCCTGCAGGTAGAGCTGCTTCCCCCGCCGTGCAGTAGAGCTGCCCACTCACTGCAGGTAGAAGGCTGGGTGCCCCCCTCCTGAGATAAGTGCCCCCCTGTGCAGGTAGAGCTGCCCCCTCCTCTGTCAGGTAGAGTGCCCGCCTCCCTGCAGGTAGAGAGTGCCCCCTCCCTGTACACGGTATGAGCGGCCCCTCTCCTGTACAGGTAGAGCTGCCCCTCCCCGGTGCAGCGTAAGCTGCCCCCCTGCAGTAGAGCTGCCTCACCCTGCAGTAAGCTGCCCTTGTCAGGAGTAGCCCTCCAGGTGATGCAAGGTAGAGCTGCCCTCCCTGATAGGTGATGCCTCCCGCCTCGCCGTGCAGACAATGCACAGATTTGCCGTACACAGCTAACTTAGATATCCAACGCTACTAATTAATGTGCCCAGGTCTCTTTTACAGCTTCTCAGGGAGAAGATCAGCAAGATGAGATTTTAGATGTGTTCTTTGTACAAACCAATCAAAGTGGCAATGGTAACTACTGGTAACACAACCAGTGGATTATCTTAGTTTAAGCCTTTGTTAAATTACCAACTAATTGAATTGATTGATTGATTGATTGATTGAAAAACATCACGTGACAAGAGAGTAATGACGTGCTAGTTCTTCTCGCAAACTTTTCGGACCCTACATTTCTTAAAAATCTGCTTCTGGAGAAAAATGTATTGATGGATAACGTAAAGAAGCCTTAAGAAAACAATCACTCGCTTTATTTGTGTGTGTGTGTGTCACACATAACAATACCATGGCGATAAAAGCAAAGGGAATGTAGAATGCATACGGCTACTGGCTGAAGATCAGGACTGAATGACTCATCAAAGTATGAAGGAAGTTATCCGTGCCGTCCATATCAGAATGAAAAATGCAGAGTCAGGACTTCCGGGTCATGGAGGCACACTGAGTGGACGCACCTCACACCGCTGCTACAAAACTTGGTTTTAAAATACTGTGGCGCCACGGGACCAAAACAAACATAGCTGATGGCCCACGGCTCCATCGGAAAACAGCCCGTATCACAAGCTAAACGAGACTGGCGAGGGAGGGGGAGAGAATAAACATTTTCAGCAGTTATGGCTCGCAATGTCCGAGTTGTTAGGTGCCATGGAGTCTCTAAAATCCGAGTTGTTAGGTGCCATGGGCCCGTTCGTGTTCGACGCAGTGGCAGCTGGAGTGACCGGACCAGCGTGTTTCAGATACATTGAGAGACGATCTGCAGACAATAAGGGCTGAGATGGAGGCGCTGCAGGCCAGGGTGATGACACCTGGAGTCGGAGGACAAATAACCCATGAAAAATAAAATCCTGGATTTGGATCCAGATCCCGTCATCCCGACTTGAAGCTTGTGGGAGTCTTGGTGGGAGAAGAGGGGGCAGATACAGAAAGTTTCTTGGAGAAGATTATACCTGAGCTCCTTATTGGCTCAGGACTTGAAGTCCTCTCCCATCACAATCGAAAGAGCCCCCCCACATCATCTGGGCAAACCAAGACCAGCAAGCTGATAAACCACAAGGCCTGATCGATGAGGTTTCATAACGATCATGTGAAGGAACGCATCCTGAAGGCTGCAAGGCTTAAAGAGAGACCATCCAGTACAAAGGCCAAGCGTGTCCTCTTTGCTCCAGATATTCCATAACAAGGTTCACCAACAACGGCAAAAGTTCCACCACATCTGTGAGGAGCTCAGGAAGAGAAAACTGAGACATGGATTCTCTTTCCCTGCAATTCTTCTGGTGACTTTTGAAGGTAAAAAACACTTGCTCAGAAACACCAGGCGAAGCAGTCTTGCTCCTAAGGAAGATGCAAAGCACAGAGAACCAAACAGCATGAGAGTAAGAGCCACCAACGTGGGGTAATGTGAGTTCGGGTCGTGGTTACATGGTGATGCATTTCTGTTAATATGAAGAGACTGATGATAGTGACATGATCTATTTGTTTTTAACATCAGACTTTATGCCCCATGTTGGCTGTCTGCTTTAAAGTACATCATCATTGTGTTTAAGTACATCTACTCATTGAATGTGCCAAATGTGGAGGATTGGATTAGTTTGGAAATTCGTGGAAATATACAAAGCCTGGGCAGTGGTCTGATTGTCCTGAGTGAGCCAAGGAGATTATATACCTAGTTCCTTCTGAGGCTTGGTGTTAGGAGTGCGCTTGCGGAGTGGGATTTTTTGGGGGGGCCCTTCATTAGGATTGGATCTCCCTCCCCTTTATGATTTTTGTTTGTGATCAGGTTTTGGGTTCGATGCCTACGGGGAGTTTCCAGTATGTTCAATGCCCGTTTCCTGCGTTTCCTTTTTTTACCCTTTCAGCTGTTCTGTGTTACTATGGTTCCTGTTGTATGTTTGTTGTTTCCCAAGAATGAAAACTTCAGAGCAATTCCAGGATATCACACATTCAGAGAGTTACCCCAATTTGGTACGATCGCCAATACAACCAACATCAGAAGTGTTACAAGTAGGATCCTTCAATGTGAATGGCACACCCCAAACCCAATCAAACAAATAGCAGAATTTTAACATCAAAATGAAAAAAGAAAGTGTATAGACATTTGTATTTACAAGAGACACATTTGAATGACACTGAACATCAAAAACTAACGAAATTCTGTTATGAGAAATCATTTTATTCATCATACAGAGGCAAACATAGAAGGGGAGTTGCAATTCTGATTTCTAAAACGGAATAGTTTTTTAACAAGTGTTTTGAATTTAAGGCTAAAGAAGGCAGATATGTAACTGGTTAAACAGGAATATTAATGGAAAGGTTTTCTCTCGCTCCACCAGAGAGTGATATCACTTTCTATGCTGATGTCATGGACCTGATTGTGAACCACTCTGAAGGAACCCTAATTTGCGGCGGCGATTGGAATCTCACATTCAGCCTACACTGATGACGTGTCGAACTCAAGAAGCACTGGAGAACAATTAACAAGAAGTTCCGTCTCTTACTGAAGAATATAGGACTAATTGATCATATGGAGGGAGATGAACACCTAGGGCACACAACAGTATACCCATTTTCTAACCCAGATACAATCTATTCCAGAAAATAGACTTACTTTTTTGTTCTCAATAAAGACAGATCTAAAATCACGGGAAGCAGATATAGGCACACAATAGACCTAAGTGATCAGCTCCTATTTACATTTCTGTAGATTTGGAGGAAAAGGACAAAAAAAACACACTTGGAGTTCAATGCCTCAATGAGCCTTTTGTTTAAAGAAAAAATTGTGCCAACAACATTTTAGATGCTTTCCGCCTCTTTGGCCCATGCTCTCAATTGCGATGCTTCCAATTGACTGGCAAAATGATCAACAAGCTAACAAAAGCTAACAGCAAGACTCCAAGACTTAAAAGTCTGGACAACAAAACGGTATAAAGGTTCTTTACCAGATTGTAAAGGAGAATCATCTGAAGAGCTTTGATGAGTTGAAAAGAATCCTTTGACTTATATTAAGGTGAAATGGAAAAGAGAGGGTCACTTTGTTCTGGCTGATGGAAGAGTGGAAATGTATATGTACATCACTTTAATGGAAAAACCACAAAATCACATGTTTGGAGGGAATTCTGTTGGAAAAATGTGTCTCGCTTCTTTCTAACCCCATGTCAAAGTGCCTATTACTCACAGGGAAATGCAGACTGTTGGAGAGGATGTGGCAGCCAAGAGGCAAACCACTATCATGTGTTTTGGGAGTGTCCTGTTTTGGACTGAGATCAACAAAGCCTTACAGACAATTTATGACCATCAATTATCACCATCCTAATGATGATTTCAGCACTATGTATTTGGGCCTCAGGACAAAAAAATGGATGACACTAAATGCACCGACGATCAAAGACTGGACTGACATTAATAATGGACATTCGACAAATGGAAAAAATCAACATTCAGCCTCAATTTGAAAATGGACACATTTGACAGACTGTGGGAAAAGTGGGACATTTATTTGGGTTCAGTTGTTTTTTAATTCTTCCATTTAATATGTGGGATGTGTCGTTTTGATTCGTGTTTATTGTACTCCCTGGGCGTGTTTTGTTTGTTTTTTCATGTTTTGTACATAGTTTTGTTCATTGGTTTCAACATTTAAATAATTAAAAATATAATAATTAATAATTTATGTACGAATTGTTCTCTAACAAATAAACTTGCCTTGACTTTCCAGGTGGCGCTGTCCTCTCAGGACGCACCCTCAAGCACCACCCCCCTCCTTCCCCAGCTATGACTTCGCCATCCAGCAGCAGCCCGTCCAGCAGCACTGAGCCTCAGACGCACACCTCGTATGGACCTCCACCCCCTTACTGCCCCAGCCGCTGCCCCCTGGACCGGACTCTTCAGTTCCTTCAGGGGGCCACGTTAGGTCCCAGGTAGCCCTTCACCCAGCCCCGCCCACAGCACACGCCCTGCGCGGCTGCGATGGAGTGGCCGGAGGAGGTCTCTGATGTGGACCCCTCCACCAGGTCCTTCCATGGGAAGATCAAGGCCTTTGAGAAGATGGACCACATGGCCCGTGCTCAGAGGCTGCTGCAGAGCTGCAAGAGGCGCACAAGGCTCAGGTGTACATATCACATGGAGGTGTACAGCAGATTGTAGTAGTATTGAGTAGTATTTAAGGGTGGCTCAGTGCTTACGGTTCAAAATAAATAGCTGATTTAAGCCACAAGTTTCTCTTGCTTGTGGAAAGTAACTTCAATTCTTGGGTTATTTTGCAGCAGGAGATTGCTCAGAAACACCCTGACATCTACGCTGTATCCTGTGAAGACCGCCAAACTGGAGCATTGCCGCCCTCAGCCCAGTCTGTTGTCGCGTAGGTCACCAGACCGGTTTAAACCCCAGGTATATAAGTTTGGCTTGAGGCCGAAGTTAACCCAGGGTAAACTGTATATACCCCTATATGTTCCATCTCATGAGTCAGGATAATTAGGTCTGTAAAATGCCATGATGTGCCCTCAGTATGCCAGTCTATATGCCAGTGTCAGTTAATAACAGTATTGTCATTTTATAACCGCTAGGAGACATGATATACAGCAATTATTTAACTTGCCCAGACCAAATTTATCTGAGGAAAATGGTGGGCATAATCTGGCTCAGGGCGGTAGGAATTTGTCCTCGACCAGAATCTACCCGGGTATAATCGAGCCCTAAACCCCTTTATTCCTGAGTCAAGGGCAGAGGTGCGTCGCTCGATTCCAATGTGTTCTTATTTTCAGTCACTGGGTTTATTCTGGTCAGGATGTCCCACATTATTAATGTTGGCCAAATACACAGTTCTGGTTCAGGGGTGGGCAGATATTTTCATCCTCGATGATATGGAATCCGGATGTGGACGGAATTGGAATCCAGGCGAGTGGCGGAGGGCCGGCCCGCCATCATTGGTGTAAAAAATTCTTATCATTATAAGCACTTTTCTGTAAAATACTGGCTACTGAATCTATTATTCATTCATTTCATGTCATCTTTATTGAGGACACAAGTGCAGACACACGTTACAGCGCCAAGACAGTTAAAAATAAAGAGAAACTAAGAGTAAAACACATATGATCCCGGGGGGAGGAGGGCCGGATTAAAACAGGCCGAGGGCCTGGGGCCGCAAATGCCCAGGTGTGGTCTGGTTCGATCTCCATTTTCACTTCTTGTCCACCGACTCAAGAGCACCCTCTGCTGACAGTGTTCTGAAGTGTGCCTGTCCTTCACAGCTCCAGCACAGTGCCGCAGACCTCCTCTGGACCTGTGAAGGGCGCTCTCTTCTGTGCGAGCCCTGAGCAGGGGCTGGAGCAGCAGTACCAGGACACAGAGCTGTAGTGATGGCACTTCACTCCTATTTTCTGTCTTTCCTTTTTTGCTTTTCAGAAGAAGAAGCTCTAATGACTGTCTCCTTGGAGCTAGGCCCTTGAGTTTGAGTATTTATGTTGTGACCGCTGTTCGGGTCCAGAGCATCCACACTGCACTTTTATCTTGCCTATGCAATTTTTTATTTGTCCACAGCATCTTAGTTCGACTGATAAACTGGGAGCCACATCTTCCTCTTCCTTTTATAAGCAGTTGTGTACACTCTCTGAGCAACAAAGTATATATTATTACTTCTTAAATATGATATATGCTATAAATTCCATATCGAATATATTTATACTGTTTGAATCTTTACTTTTTATATTAAAAACTCCCTATGTACACATACATATATATATACTGTATATACAGCCTCTAGTATACTGTTATGTATATAAAGGAAATGTTATCAGTTACCAGTATTGTTTTGGGTTTTTTTCAGTTTCTGAATACAACACGCGCACACAAACATGCACACACACATGCACACACACACGCACACACACACACACGCACACACACACACACTGAGGAAACATGTAAACAACATAAATAGTCCTTATTTGTTGGGCATTGTGCATTGGGCATTAGCCCATAAATGCTTGCGTGGCTCTTGCCTGGGCTCCGGGCTCCGGGGCAGCTAAAGCGGGCCCATGTTGGGTCCCTGCAGTATCTGGCTGTGTTGTCTCCCTTTGTGGCGTTGCCTGGATGCACCTGATCCCTGGTGTTGGTGGTGGCTCTGCAGGGGCCGCAGCTGGAGACATGTGAGCTCTGAGCAGCTCCAGGGAGAGACCCTTCAGCTCACATTCTTACTTTCTCCATGAGGTCAAGTTTGAGTTCCTACTTTCAGTACCGCACTCAGGGGCCCCTTCTTCTTCTTTTGCTTTGTGGTTAGTGATTCTCATGGCTTAGCATTCTGTCTGATTGAATTATTACTTTGTAGAAAAAGTATAATTAAGCCCAAGGCTTCACGGTGTATTTCTTTAACATACGCAAGTAAGAACTATTTTTACACAATATAACCTCAACCCACAAAATTCATAAACTAAATGAATTAGAATTTAATGTCAATCTATGATAGATAGATATGATACATTCACTTTTCAAATACGAACTATCTTCACTTTACATAAAAGTTTGGCATAGAATAAGAGAACCTTTATTTGTCAAAAAATTCCTGTGTTGCAACACAGATTAGGTACAGAAACAGATTAGAAACAGAAGTGGAATACTAAAAAACTTCCTTAAAAATATACTTAAATCTGCACAAATATATTTAAATCTAGTATAAATGTAAATAAAAATAATAGAACAAATACACAATCTTATTTACAGTAAGTGGCTGTTCAATGGACAGAAAATATTGCACTGGGATGATTGACATTATGTCACAGTATTGCACATGAGTATAACAGTATTGCACAGGATTATGAAAACTGAATGACACATGTTCAGGGCTAATGTGTTCATTGTCTGACGGCAGCAGAAGGAAAGACCTGTGAAACCTCTCCTTCACACAGAGTTTAGCATTCTGACAATCTATTCTGTCACAGTTGGGGTAAGGTTAGGGTCAGGATTAGGTTTAGGAACAGTTCTTTTGGTGAAGTTTAGGGCTTTGGAACGCTAGTCTCCCATCAAGAGTTGCACAAAACTCTTGATGGAAGACACAGGTCCATTTCTGATGTAAATCTACAAAAAGGTTCTTCCACTTCCAAGGAAGAAGAAGCACAGGAAGAAGAATTGGGACATCTGAGTGCAGTTCTGTGCTTTCACATTACTCAGAGGACCTCCACACAGGCCAAAAAGCAGCTGGTCTCTCAGGGTTGGAGTCGTCAGGTTCATGTCGCTGTATCCTGCAACAAACCGAGTCACAAAAAGATTTGACACGTTTGTCCGGTTTCTGAGCACAGCCAAACAATTGATTAGCACAGGGGACTTTTGGGCTCTTTTTGGGACCCCAACAACCACATTTGCACTTTAATGTAATGCCAACATGAGGATTAACAGTTGGATGCTAAAATTCTACAAGTCCATAAAAGCTAAGTGGTGTGGAGAAAATATGGCCAAAGTGAAAGTGGGAGAGGTAAAGTGCAGCGCAGTCTCTCCTTGGCAACAGAGCACAGTAGAGTGTCCTTGGCTTCCAGCTCTGCTTTTTGGGGAAATAACTTGGATGCAGAACACACCGGCCAGGGCCACGGGACATTTGAGCCACTGTCTGCAATGAAATATTGAAATGCAGCCTCGGAGCGTTGTTTCTTTATATAATGTATATATTCCCGGACTAAACCAAGGCTAAACCAGGTCCAGACCCTGAAGATGCTGAGCACAGACTGCTCCACAGTCCGTGGACACATCTCTGCTTATAAACTCGACTTGTGATCCATAAATGAGGGCAGGCAGCAGCAGAGCCACGGGAGCGGTTGATCCTGAAGCGCACACCCCCAGACTGCTGCGATGACCCTCATTAGTCCCGGTGCCAGCTCTCTGAGTCCTCGGTGATGGTTGTCACCTGGCATGGAGAGTTTACAGGAGACATGCGTGCGCGGACTTCTTGTGGGTAACCGTGTGGCGCTTGCCCTGCCACGAGCTCAGTCCCAGTTTCCCCGGTGATTGGAGCGTTTGTCCTCGAGATGGGCTTGTGCCAATTTAACCGGACAACAAAGACTGTATGGGTCACGTGCAGCACAGCACCGTTACGCACAAGTCAACACTACGGTCAGGAGCAAAATACGGCCCTTAATGTACAGATTGATCCCCTTGATCATCAGGGGCCCCCAGAGACCAGTCCTTCGACTCGTTACAGCAGAGTTTTATACTTTCAGATCAGTGAGCCAAATTTCTTTGATATACTATCCTCAGTGATGGGTTCAGAAATGAGCTGCGGCCTTATTGTAGCAAAGCAAAAGAATCATACTAATGTATACAGGAGACTTTTTTAAGTGCAAAGGTATAGAGAAGAAGGGGTGGAGTCTGTCTGGAAAGCCCCTTGTGATGTTTTGCGTGGGGCCCCAAGACACCCTTGCAACGCCACTGTACCGGTATATATGACTACTGCAGATGGTCCTTGAGTCTGCCATTTGGCCAAAATACGGTCAGAGAAGCGACAGTGAAGATGAGAACAACTTGGAGTCATAGACAAGGCTCGTCACAGGTTTGTTTTGGCGTTTCAAGAGGGTAAAAAATCAACTTAATAATACATTTTGAAATTGTGTCTTATATTAAGGCCTCATCTTTATGTAGTCTAATTTTATGTCAATTGGAGCATCCTCTGAACATCTAAAAGTGCTATTATGGTTCTTGATTGGCTGGGAAGTTCCAACCAGCAACTTTAAACTGGAACTTGTACGGTCTGAAAAGCCCAAAGCACCTGCCCATCTCTTCTAGCTGCAATGAGCGTGTGCGCTTGCCAAACTATTGCACTAATTACTCTAGTCTAAAAGACCACATGTTCCTCCGTGTGAATTCTGTGGATACTGGCAGCCCCCAAGTCAACACTACGATCAGGAGCAAAATACGGCCCTAAATGTACAGGTTGATCCCCCTCACCAGGGGCCCCCAGAGAGCAGTCCTTAGGCTTGTCAAAGTTGTTCAGTGATAGTCTCTATTGGATTCAAATGAATTAATAAGATTCTTTAATATTCAAATAATTTTGTAACCGTTTTGTCCTGGTTTACGACTAATAATCCTGGTCTGTCTACCAAACTGATTTTCTTTCCGCTCAAATGAACACAAGTGACATTTTTCACAATAGCTTCAAAAGATTGTCCCTTAAATTAGCTTTCACTTAAAGCATGCGGATTGACAGTAGTTCACGCCCCTCACAACTGCTTCTTCTTCAGATCATTCAACACACAGCTGTTTTCCGACCCTAAGTCACTGCAAACAACGTCTCAGAATTACAAACGCGAGAAAACGTTCAGAGTGGACACCATTAGGCTTATTCTAACTGTGAGATGCTACAAATATTTGTGGAATTGTGTCTCAAAACCTGCATCAAATCAAATTTAAATCTGCGCCCTCCTGCATAGCCCAGTCCATAGAAGGTAGTCTCTTAAATGTTAGACCTCGTCTGCATAACAGAAGAGTGACCCGGAGGAGACACATAAATGACAGCACGGGAAAGCTGTTTATGGAAATGATAAACTTTGAAAATGTCTCATGTTCTAATGTAAATGATTTGTTGAACTCTAAAATTGTTAAAAAATAAGCAGAAGGCGCCATGGAGACATGATGATTGGGTCAGAGCACAGAGAAGGGAGTGCCGCCGGGCCGAACGAAAATGGACCAAGTCAAAGCTCCAGGTTCATGAGATTTATAAAGAAACCCATTTTGTGGTCAACCAAATGTGTCGCTTGGATCTGGAACATTCCCATGTCCTTCTCTTAAAGAAGAGCAGTCTTGATGCCACCATCTCAAACCTACAGTTTTTGGAGAAAGTCCTTTAAAATATTATTTAAAAACAGCGTAATAATTCTCTTCTAATGAACAATTTCAAAAGTGTTTTCCAGTCTGGCATTAGATCACATCACAGCACTGAGACAGCTCTTATAAAAGCACAACATCCATCCCAATATTATTTGGATGTACCGTTCCTCTTACTTGAATACAATGTTGATCAGAATCAAAATCAGAAAAGGGTTTATTGCCATTGTCAGTGAGCAGAAGGCACAAACTAACTCCAGACCTCTGCCATGGGACGTCCCAGATGGATGAGTGCCTCACAGGTTTGCTCAAAGTCAAGCCCGAGGCAAACACGACGAAAGGTCCACTCCAAGGCGTTGGGTTAGGGGCCACACTTCAGTGCTGTTTACATGTGAGGGTCTATGGCTGCGCCCCTCCCCTTCCGGGCACTTTCAGATCCAGCCAAAAATATGTGTAAGTCTATCCGGAGCCGTGCCCGCAGCGGAGGCCTGTGCTATTTAAAAGTGCACACATGGAGCACCGTGGCTGATAGAAGCTCCGGGCCCGTTACTCCTCATGTCTCTGCCGGTTGTGCTCCCGGGTTCGTGCTGCCCCGCTGTCGGCTCCTCACACGCCGAGTCCTCGCACAGACAGCGGCCCGGTCCTCGGAGCCTGTGGTGTTCGCGCTCGGACGGAGCGGCCTCTCCGCGGCCGCTGTCCGGGCGCCCGCTGCTGTCGCTTGGGTTGTTGCAGCTGCTGCTCGGAGGTTCCATGGTCGCGTTGTCCTACGGAGCGCTGTCCCTCAGCAGCTCCGCTCCCGTCAGAAACTCCTGTCCGTTTTGGGCTGGCTCCTCGGTAAGTGACCGTCACTCACGGCGTTTGGCGCGAGCAGGAAACGGCTACTTGTGGCTTTTAAGCAGCGGTCCGCCCGCATCAAGGCCCCATAGTCCCGCACCCTGTAGTCACAGGGGCCACAGGGGCCACAGGACAGGAGCCACAGTACAGGAGCCACAGTACAGGAGCCACAGTACAGGAGCCACAGTACAGACAGGGGCACGGAAGGGGCACAGGACAGCAAGGGGCTCACAGGAGCCACAGTAACAGGAGCACAGGACAGGAAGCCACAGTAGGACCAGGGGCCACAGGACAGGAGCCACAGACACAGGAGGCCACAGGCACAGGAGCCACAGACGGGACAGGGCCACAGGACAGGGGCCATGACAGACAGGGCCACGAGACAGGGGCCACAGGACAGGGGCCACAGGACAGGGGCCACAGGACAGGGGGCCACAGGAGCCACAGACGAGCACAGGGGCCACAGCACAGGAGCCACAGCAGGGCCACAGAGAAAGTTCAATATGAACTCGACTAAGTGCTCTTCAGTAGACTATAGGCTCCAGGAAACAGGCGAGGAAGAGTCCTTTCACGATAGCATCAGGCAGAAGAGCCTGCTCGCTGCACTATGTAGCCTACTGCTTTACATATCCAAAAGTCTCTACATGATCTCCACAAAGAGACACAACGGGTGGGTCACATGTTTGACTCTGCTCGCAGGTCTTCTGATGGCAGCAACATCTGGGGTAGACCACTTTATGAGCAGGTGGGACAGAAACGACCTCCAAGTGTAAAGCCCAGGACAATTGAACAAGTCACAACATATTGTTTTATGCAACCGAGCCGTACGGGTGGGTTAGGGTGATTGATACACCAGCGACTGCACCTCCTTAGAAGGATAAGGCTGTTCGAGGTTAGCCAAAATATGATGCTGATCTTCTTCAGAGCTGGTGTGGAGTATGGAATATCATCTGGTTTGGACAGCTGTCTGAAGTATAAATCACAGATCCTCAGGTTGGTTAAGATCATTTGTGTGCCCACTGCTCCAAAGACCTCTTAGAGGCGTCAGCTGTGAGACCGGCCTCAGTGAGCCCGGCCTGAAGGACATGTCCGCTTCCCTTCTGTAAAAGCAACAGGTACAAAAGCGTGTTCATTTCCTCACTCAACATGAACTGAGTGTGGGCCGTGCGTCGAGTCTGGGAGATGTTTCTGTTCAATGCTCCTGACCAGTCCAGATCCAGTCCAGATCCCCTGCTTCCAGTCAGATCCCTGCTCCAGTCCAGATTCCTGCTCCAGACCAGATCCTGCTCCAGTCCAGATCCCTGTCCAGTCCAGATCCCTGCTCCAATCACCAATCCTGCTCCAGTCCAGATCCCTTCTCAGTCCAGATCCCTGCTCCAGTCCAGATCCCTGCTCCAGTCAGATCCCTGCTCCAGTCCAGATCCCTGCTCCAGTCCAGATCCCTGCTCCAGTGCAGATCTCTGCCCAGTGCAGATCTCTCGACAATCATGAAGAACCTGAACATGAAGAAGAAAACGATATTTTTTCAATGTTATATAATATATATATATAATTTAATATAATTGGATAACAAAGACATTCACATCGTACTTGATTTATTCAGTTTCAGCCCAACGCACAACACACGCCACAAAGACACACACACCGCGCACACACACCACGCAAGCCACACAAACATCCCGCACACACGCAAGCACACACACCACGTACACACCACACAACCACGCAAGCGCGCACCAACACAACCACACAAGCACACACAATCCCGCAACAACCACCACGCAAGCACAACACACAATTCCGCACACACACAACAGCCAAGCAAGCAACACACACACGCAAGCACACCACAACAGCACGCAAGCACACACACAATTCCGCACACACACACAACAAGCAAGCACACCCACACGCAAACCACGCAGCATCCAACCACTCACACACATGCACACACACACCACACGCACACAGCACACAACACACACAACACAACCGCACAGCACACACACAGCACACAACCATCACACACACACCGCACGCACACACAGCACACAACACAGCACACGCAAGCACGCCACACAAGCACTCACGACACAACCACATGCACGCAGCACACATTACACACACACCCTGCACACACAGACATGCACCCCTGCGCGCACAACAGACACACACACATAGACAGACACAACACAGACGCACCACAACAGTATGCAGCACACACAGATGAGGTGAGTGAAGTGTGACCGAAGCACACTGCAGCATGCTGCACAGGTCAGAGCTGGGATCAAACCACTGACCCTGGGGTTGCTGGGTGAAGGTCCTTGTAGAGTTGTGGACTTGCTGTGCTCACTCCTGAGCTGCGCTCTGTTTGCAGGTCATCTTGTCTGGCATCGTGGGGCTGCTTACCTGGAGGAGACCCATGCTGCTCATGGTAATTCCATCCACAACCTGGTCTGGGCAGTGTTCTCACACCTCGAGGGCTGGCACAGTAGCATTTTGGCGTTAGGGTTGTCAAAAGCATCAAAAATCTGATACTGAAACTAACATCTAGACTAGATCCTCATTTGAGCAACTATTGATACTAAAAGAAAACGTTGTAACAGGACAATATTCTGCCTTTTGTGAACAGTTTTGGAATGATCTGGAGCTTTATCAGAGCTCCTAAAAGGAATTGGAATAGACTAGAACACTGTTAGGGATGCAATGATTATTCAATATAATATCAAATCTTTAGTTCTGGGTGTCACGATTTGCTCGACGCTCGTGTCGCTCCATGCCGCCGTGTTGTCAGATATTTGGGTTTGGAAAGTACATTCAGGAAGTAAACGTCTCCTCAGTCTAAGGCCCTTTTCCAAACCGCTTCCTCCGCACTAATCCTCCTTTTGCATGTTCCTGTGAAGGAGCCGCCACATTGAGTGTTGTTCCAAATGGAGCGAGCTGAGGAGAAGAGTCTGATCGGCTCCTTCATCAGGTGTGTGTAACACCGGAGAGCAGCCGCTGTGCAGACACAACACGTGTGTTTTGTTCCACGTGTATGTAGAAGCGTATACAATTTGTCATTTATTAGAGCGTGAGGGGCTTTGATAAATGGAAGAGAAAACACAATAGAACTTTGCTTTGTGAACCCCCTAATGTCACTCTATGACCTGAAAACAGTGCATTGTGCTTTTCCAATAATCACCACGGTGTGTAGGCCGACACCCTTTGTGAGCACCGATGTTGATATTAGTCTGGAATACAGGGTATTTTAACTTGTGTTAGTATCATTATTTGTTAATATCTCTTCTTATCTTTATTGCCTGCACACTTACTTTCTCAGCACTTTATTTAAATATTGTATATGAAGAACAGCTCTAAACCTCTCCACTGATATTTCTTTATTTTGGTCAGGACAGTGCATGCGAATGAACATACATGACGTAAACACGCCGTGGGCTCCTTTTCACCCGTTGTCCCACATTCACTCTCACAACTCTCATTCACACACATGTTTTTAGTGGTAGGGTTTTTTACTTGACTATTTTAAATATAATGGTAAAATAAAAACATTTATTCTCAAAGTGAGGTCAATTTAAAAGTGTATTATCATTTTTTCCTTCATCGGTTAGAAATGATCTGTAATTCCATTCTTGTGCATCCTTGTAAGAAACCGGTTTTAAGGCTTGGTTTAGCAGACCAGATTCGGATTCAGCGCTGAAGTGAAGTGGTGTAGGACAGTGGTCAGCGTTTGTGTCTCGTCTGCGTTAAGCTGCATTAACCATAGTTTTATTTGCACCAAACAGCTGATTTAGGACTTTAGACCAAAACACAATTAAACATTCTGTGTAACGCCTCATTCGTTCATCTGGACTGAGATTAGAATGACTGTCGGATGAGAGTCGAAACATCTTGTTTTTAAGATGACTACAACTGAAGCTTTTTCTACAATAAAAACAAATCTTGATGGTGTGATTCAGAGGCTGTGGTTGGACCACCACGGCCTTCTGGGCACACGTCATGGAAATGTGTCAGTGAGAAACGTGAAATCAAGATTTTGTCTTGAAAGAGTTTTCTCAAGAAAAGGATTTCTTAGCAATTGAACGGACCTTCAGAGGCCAACGTGCCAAGAGGATATCGGCAGGTTCAGCTGGATGCAGCCTGATTGGTCGAAGGCACGTCCAGCGGTCATGTTTCTAGCTGATCAGTGAGGCAGATTGTGGTCAACCGGTGTAAACACAGTAGGCACGATGACCCAGGTAGGCGGCGGTGAAGACGCCCTGCCACAAATGTAGAGGACCCAATGTCCAGGTCTGTCTCGCGCTCGACCCGGACCCCAGCTTCCTCAGCTTTTTCCGGTGCTCGAAACAGCAACCGGTATTCAGGTGAGTCGGGTGCGCAAAGGGTGGAGGACACGTTTTGTTTGGACCCCCATGTATTAGAAGGGACTCTCACATGTCCTCTGTCCTCTCTCATGTCCCTGTCCTCTCTCATGTCTCTCTCATGTCCTCTTCTCATGTCCTCTCTCATGTTCCGTCTCTCAACATGTCCTCTGTCCTCTCTCATGTCCTCTCTCATGTCCTCTGTCCTCTCTCATGTCTCTGTCCTTTCTTCATGTCCTCTCTCATGTCTCTGTCCTCTCTCATTCCTCTGTCCCCTCTTCTCTCTCATGTCCTCTCTCTGTCTCCATCCTCTCATGTCCTCTCTCATGTTCCTCTTTATGTCCTCTTCATGTCCTCTCTCATGTCCTCTCATGTTCCTCTCTCATGCTCTCTCATGTCCTCTCATTCCTCTCTCATGTCTCTCTCATGTCCTCTCATGTCCTCTCATGTCCTCTTCATGTCCTCTCTCATGTCTCTCTCATGTCCTCTCTCATGTCCTCAGGTCAAACATGTTTGTGCTCCTGTCAGTGGTGTGCGTCCTCCTCAGTCTGGCCGGCTTTGTCCTCTGCTGTCAGGGAGCTCAGCTGGTGTCCAACATGAGCAGCTGCCAAGCAGGTCAGTCCTTCTCTGTCTGGTGGTCAGGTGGATCAGGTAGAGCGTGGTGGTCAGGTGAGATGTGGCGTGGTCAGGTAGAGCGTGGTGGTCAAGGAGACGTGTTGTGGTCAGGGAGACGTGTTGTGGTCAGGTAGAGCTTGGGATGGTCGGGTAGAATGTGGGTGGTCAGGTAGAGCGTGGTGGCCAGGCAGATGTGTTTGGGTCAGGTAGCGCATGGTGGTCAGGTAGAGCGTGGCGGTCAGGTAGCGCGTGGGCGTCAGTAGATGTTGTTTTGGTCAGGTAGAGGTGGTCGGTCAGGTAGAAACATGTTGGGTCAGGTAGAACATGTTTGTGGTCAGGTAGAGCGTGGCGGGTTTTCAGGTAGAGCGTGGCGGGGTCAGGTAGAACATGTTGTGGTCAGGTCAGCGTGCAGTCAGTAGAGCGTGGCGGGGTCAGGTAGAACATGTTGTGGTCAGGTAGAGTCAGGTAGAGCGTGCGGTCAGGTAGAACATGTGGTCAGGTAGGCGTGGCTTGGGTCAGGTAGAACATGTTGTGTCAGGTAAAGCGTGGCAATCAGGTAGAGCGTGGCGGGGTCAGGTAGAACATTTGTGGTCAGGTAGAGTGGCGGGGTCAAGGTAGAAACATGTTGTGTCAGGTAGAGCGTGGCGGTCAGTGAGCGACGGTCAGGTAAGGCGTGACGGGTCAGGTAGACATGTTAGTGGTCAGGTAAAACAGTTTGTGGTCAGTTAGAGGTGTCGGTCAGGTAGAGCGTGGCGGTTAAGATGATGAGCGTGGCGGTCAGGTAGACAATGTTGTGGTCAGGTAGAGCGTGGCGGTCAGGTAGAGCGTGGCGGGGTCAGGTAGAACATGTTGTGGTCAGGTAGAGCGTGGCGGTCAGGTAGAGCGTGGCGGGGTCAGGTTAGAAACTGTTGTGGTCAGTAGAGCGTGGCGTCAGTAGAGCGTGGCGGGTCAGGTAGAACATGTTGTGTCAGGTTAGAAGCGTGGGTCAGGTAGAGCGGGCGTGGTCAGGTAGAGCGTGGGTGGTCAGAGCGTGAGCGTGGCAGGTCAGAGGTGACTGGCGGCTCAGGCTAGAAATGTTTGTGGTCAGGTGAGAGCATGGCGGGGTCAGGTAGAACATGTTGTGGTCAGTAGAAGCATGCGGGGTCAGGTAGAAATTTGTTGTGGTCAGGTGACATGTTGATGGCAGGTAGAACGTGGCAGGTCAGTAGAGCGTGCGGTCAGGTAGAGGTGCGGTCATGTAGAACATGTTATGGGTCAGGTAGAGCGTGGCGGTCAGGTGGCAGTGGCGGGGTCAGGAATGAGCGTGGCGGGGTCAGTAGAAATGTGTCAGGTAGAAGCGTGGCGGTCAGGTGAGTGTGGCGGGGTCAGGTAGAAACATGTTGATGTTCAGGTAGACGCGTGGCGGTCAGTAGAGCGTGGCGGTCAGGTTAGAGCGTGGGTCCAGTAGAGCGTGGCGGGTCAGGTAGAACAGTTTGGTAGTAGGTGGCTCAGGTAGAGCGTGCGTTCAGGTCAGGTAGAGCGTGGCGGTCAGGTAGAGCGTGGCGGTCAGGTAGAACATGTTGGTGAACACTTCTGGAACTTGTTGGTCATCGTGTTGTGTTGCAGGTTGGAGACATGTGCTACTGCTGCCTTCTGGCTCGGAGCTCCAAATGCCCAGAGGACAAGCTTCTGGAGCTTCAGCCAGCTCACTCCTGCACCACCATGAAGATGCTGCTCAAGGTCGGCCCCCCACACGCACTAGGCCAAGATAATGACTCAAACAATGATCTTTGGTTTGTTAGTGGGGGATATTTTGTTATTTTACTGCACAACAAGATTTGAGCTATAGACGATTGAATCAATAACTTAACAATAATTCTTTTGATGAATCAACTAGTTGCTTGGAATATGAAAGGATTGTGACTATGAGATGAAGATGAACATCATCACAGAGTACAACAAAACATGTTTTTGGTCAATATTAACAACACATTTGTGGATGTTACTTTTTAGGACAGTCCTAGCGTGAAAGGGTGAGAGAGGAGGTGTGACAGTCAGCAAATGTGACGGGCTGAACTTAAACCCACAACGCTGTGGTGGTAGCAACCACACGAGTGCAGCGCCACTAACCACTGCACCACAGAAGCACAGGCATAAATGACTGTGAGAGTTTATCGTCTGTAGTTTCTTCAGCATTAGATCATCATCCTGTCCCACCTCTGTCCCACCTCTGTCCCACCTCTGTCCCACCTCTGTCCCACCTCTGTCCCTCATCCTGTGCCTGATATTGATAAAGAATTGTATTCATCTTTGATTCTAAGTTAAAGCAGAGCACACAGCTCTGAGTGTGTTGGCAGCTTAACTAATAGAGTTGTTGCTCCACTTTGAGGGTCAGGACGGACCTCATAAGTTTCTTGATCTTCTGCCTACTACTTGTGAGCACCTATTGTATTGTTTACAGTTCTCTTAACTGACATGATATTGCTCAAATAAATCAAAACTAAACCAGTTATCTAATCAAATTAGGAATGGTGCTGCCCGGTGGTCGAGTGGTTCAGCAGCAGCACATGTGCAGCTCCATGTGCAGCTGGCGTCAGTGTAATCCCTCATTCGTCCAGGTGTGATCCATTGTAGAATTCAGTTGTAGTCATCTGGACTCTGTTTTAGAAAAACAAAATGTTTCGACTCTCTCACTCTCGTCTGAGAACTCCTGTTAATATCCTACTCTGTGAAAGCCCTGCCCACAGGGCGGGACCCCCTTATAATGGCCCATTGAAACTTAACTGGGATGGGCCTATTGTTCCCTGGCGTTTGGCTGCCTCCCCTTGAGTGCCTGTTTAGCATCAGAATGCCTCGGGCGTCTCCAGGGTTTCAACAAACCATTATAAACAACTGGAAGGTTGAAGCTTAAACCTCCATTACAGTTTAAGGAAGGATTCTCTTTTTTTAACAAAGATGGCCTCCTTAACTCCTCTTTCAAACCTCAGCTCAGAGGGCAAGAGAAAGAAAAAAACGCGTTCGGAATGCTCTCTCAGCCTGTGGATACCCAACTTGGGCTCTGAACAAAGTGAAGAGAACCAAAAAGCAGGACAAAAGGGACAAAAGGGAAACAGAACCAAGAAGAAGGGTGTCTCTATCCCTTATTCTCTATCCCTTATGTCTCTGTCCCTTATTCTCTGTCCTTATGTCTCGGGACTGTCTGAAAAACTGCAACGAATTTTTAGACAACACGAAGTCCCTGTTTATTTCAAACCAGGAACACGTTAAGACAAAAACTGGTTCACCCTAAGGACAAGATGCCGACACAAAAACAGAGCAATGTAGTGTATTCTATCCAATGCAGTGAAGAAAGTTGTAAAGAGCGCCACATAGGGGAGACTAAACAGCCACTTCACAAGAGGCTTTATCAGCACAGAAGACACGCAAGTTCAGGACCCCAGAGCGCTGTACATCTTCATCTTAAAGCCACAAACCACTCTATTGAAGACAGTGAGGTGGAGATTCTGAGCAGGAAAAAAGATGGTTTGAAAGAGGAGTTAAGGAGGCCATCTTTGTTAAAAAAGAGAATCCTCCATTGAATCGTAACGGAGGTTTAAGATTCAACCTTCCCGTTGTTTATAATGGTCTGCTGAAACCCTGGAGACGCCCGGGGCATTCGGATGCTAATAAAGGGACTCAGGGAGGAGGGAGCCAAAGTCAGTGAACAATAGGCCCGGCCCGTCCCATTTGGTTTCGATGTCCCATTATCAGGGTTTTCACAGTGTAGGATATAAACCGGAGTTCTCAGACTTGTTTCAACTCTCATCCAAGAGTCATTCTCAATCTGTGAAACGTCTTGTTTTTCTAAACAGAGGCCAGATAACTACAACTGAATCTTTTTCTTCTATATATAGAGATATCGACAATGATAAGTCTGTTACTGCTTTGGTTTCGTTACCGTAGCGACGATTCGAAAGTTACTTCTTGTAGTTGCAAAGGTCATCTGCAGATCGCTTACAGCTTTATAAAGGAATAACATAACTACATTCTAAAATGTATAAGTAACCAGTGAAGTAAAGTTCTGAGGTCTCTGTCTGGTGGAGGTCCAAAGATATGCAGCAGAGTTTTGAAGAAACTCCAAGTCTCTTTGGTGGTTGTTTTTTCTCTGTCGTGCCACTCACCTGACTGACCCTGGCCTAACCCTTCTGACCTCTGACCCTGGTCCTTGTGTTTTGTAGAAGATGATGTTTGCGCTGTGTGCCCTGAATGCTCTGACCACAGCCGTGTGTCTGATGGCGGCTGCTCTCAGATACCTGCGCCTCTTCAGCACCAGGACATCCTGCCTGGTACTGCACTGCACGCACTGCACTGCACACACTGCACGCACTGCACTGCAGACACTGCATTACTCACACTGCACTGCACACACTGCATGGTACACACTCCTCGGCACAAACTGCTGCATGGTAAGGCAAGGCAAGGCAAGTTTATTTGTAGAGCACAATTCATACACAAGGTAATTCAAAGTGCTTCACACAACAGGAAAAAATGCATTAAAATCACAAAGACAAGGCAGAAATCACAAATAATAGTTCAAGACATAAAAGAGAAGAGTGCAAAATAAACTCATTTCAGTCATATGCACAGCCAAACAAAACAGTTTTTAGTTTAGATTTGAACATTGCCAGAGTAGCGGCCTGTCTCACATCCTCTGGAAGACTGTTCCAGATTTTAGCGCCGTTGTACACACTGCACACACTGCACTTGCACACCACTGCACTGCACACACTGCCACACTTGCACGGCGACACACTGTACTGCACACTCTGCACCTCACACACTGCATGGCACGCATGGCACACACTGTACACACTGTGCGCACTACACTGTACATACACTGCACACACTCACAAGCCTGCTAATATCCTATCCAATTTCTACATTTACCTACAATACAAATTTTTTTTTTTTTTTTTCAAAAATTTGAAAAAGGAAAAATCAGCAAGCATGGCTGTGATGGTTGTCCTCCTCAAGGCAACAAACTGCCCCTTTGGTTCCGATTGGGAAAGATACAGCCTTTCTGTTAGTCCAACTACAGCCATTCACCAGAAAAGAATGGTCTTCTCGCGGGAGCTAAGCAGGACCATGTGTCTTCTGAGATGTCATCTTTGTTCTGTTCTGCGCTCTGATAGGATGAGCCTAGCCGCCCAGTGGAGGGGGAGGAAACTGCTCTAGAGCCTGACCCTGATGAGTTTGTGCCCCCAGCTCCACCCCCATCCTACTTCTCCACCTTCTACTCCTACACACCACGACTGGCTCGACGGTATGCTGTGTGTGCGCCATCTGCAGGCCTAAAGTTGGCAAAACTATAGCCATGGTTTTGTAATAATGAGTTGGGTTCACGTGACATTCTTTGCCTATTGTTTGAACTGAGCTGGAGACGGGTTCGAATTCTATGGTAGAATTTGCTTTATACCATGTTTACACCACTGCGTCACGTCTCCAATCTGTCAGCGGCAAAAAACACGCAAAGATTTGTTTTTGACGTTTGTGTGAGTGTAGTTGAACTAGTTACATTTTCCTGTGTTTATCTTTTGTCTGTCTAAATCTGTTATATAGCTATTTTTAAGTTTGATAATAACTCCCCTGATAATAGCAGGGGTCTTTCCTCGTTAAATAAAAGTCAATACAAAAATAAATAACATGACAGACACATAGTCAAACAATCAGACACTCCTATTGGCTTGCATAATCATATAATAATAAATACATTGCTAAATAAATCCCTTTAAAATTTGTGGAAAATCCAGACGCTAAGATCTGTTCTGAAGGATGGCTGCTGATGGAACAAAGCTGTTTGTTTCCGGAGCTTGGCACTTGGAACCTGTGTCTTGAGAGGAGGTGAACTCCTCAAATAGGGGGAGTGGGAGTGGGAGTCGTAGCTCACAATGTTGGAGGCTACACGCTGTACCTGCCTGGTGTGCAGGGCCTTGGCTGGGGCTCACCAGTCAACGTACTGGATTCCTGTCTTTCTGCTCTTGTTCTTTCCAAGGAAAATGATAAAAGTGGTTAGATAAAAGACCTGTGAAGAAGATTGAGACTTGTCCTGGTGCTCATAGCTTCAAGCCTCAAAACTGAACGAGCTGTCAGTAACAATTCCAAATATTTGTATTTCTGCACTACCTCAACACTTTGGCCACACCCCCGCCAAACACTGTAAAAGCCACACTTTTGGCTTTGCTCCCAATTTTCATGAGCTGAACTTATTTCATTCATTCATTTTATTTATTTATGTAAATGGGGGAAACCAAATAAGAAAAGTTCTCTTTTTCATGGGTCTCTGTTAAAACACAACACCGATTAAACAAAGTGCATTGTGAACCTGAACCGGACCAGCTCAGAAAAAGAGACAATGTTGCAACTTTAGTCCCCAATCGAAGCAAGCCCCCTTCAGTTTGTATTGTGAATGCGACCCATAGCTCATTTTCTAGAAGTGAATGCAACGGTAATTGAGTGCTGCTGTTCAGTGTGCACACATAAACCTAGTCACAGGATTCAAGCGCAAACTCTCAGATGAAGCTTTGATTACCTCAGGCAATGTCAAGTGTACCCGAGTATAGATTGTGATCATGGACACGCCATGTTTGCTTTGCAGTTTCTTATAAATATTTATCACTGGTTAGAAAAGGAAACATTGCACGGAATCGCCACAAGAGCTGTGTTTTCTACATTTCTCATTAATGTTGTGATCAAAAATATTCCTTTAGTTTTAGCAATGTAACTCTATTCTGAACACGGGAATATAGTACTCTTAAGTTTGGTGTTTATTTATCAAGCACTAAAATGATCAAGGAGCCAGAGTAAAACTCTTTGTATGAACAACCCCAATCCCTGGCTGTGGTTCCATGCACACCACAAATCTGATCTGGGATCTGTGATTTCTCAGATCATTTTAAATGTCATGTAAACAGTTCCATCTGGTTTCCTTTTGATTGTTCACGTCTCTGCAGGTTTTGACAAAGAAAATTATGCAAAATGAAAAGAAAAATGTTAAAGATTGAAAGTTACTCTAAAATTCCACTGATGAACTGACTTGTTTCACCAGGGGCCTCATTTATCGATTGTTTGCTCATGTGCAAAATGGCTAACCATGCTAAAATAAGACCTGACACAATGGACATTTGTGTCTCACACAGACGCAGGGCCGTTTTGCAACACAGGGTCTGATTTATCACGACTAAAGGGATCTAAAACTAGGATAATATAGTACGTTGGAGACTCAAGTGCAAACTATTTGACCGCGAATGCTGCTGCAGTTTGTGCACCATTACAGCATTTGCTTGTGATTTTATATGACGTAAAAGGATTCACTCACAAAGATAAAATAATAACGCATTGTTTTCAAAAGCAGTGGCATTTTAGCGCCTGGATTGATAAATGAGGTCCCAGGTGTTCGTGATGAACACATTTCTCTTGTGCTGTAAACACACACAACAAATATGATTTACTGAATACCATACAACAATAAAGGTTTAATAGGGTCGACTCCCGGGTGGCGTGGGCCTTTCTGTGTGGAGTTTACATGTTTTCTCCATGTTCAAATGGCTCCTCCCCTCTGGGGGCAGGACCCCCCTGAAAAAGAAGTGCTACATCTCAATGGGTCTTTCCTGGTTTAATAAAGGTCAATAAATAAATACATTTTGTGGGTTTTATGATTATTCTATTTATCTATTTTTACGGACCATGGAAATGTACCCAGTGTTTTGATACATAAATTTTTTTAAATGAGAGTAAGGATTATTTTAACATGAACAAAGCAAATCAATGTTGTGGTATAATTCTGATGAGAAGACAATATTAAAACATGGTGAGCTTGATGCATGATTTGTCTGCTTAACGCCAAGTGTCACCATCACACATTTAAATGATGGATGCATTGCCACAGAAAATGGCATTGATAAGCAATAATATTGAATCTGCTTTATGCCACCGACAGCAGGAGAATCCCCCTCCAAAAAACAGTTCAATATTGTTAGGAAACGTGAGATGGGAGCACCATAAAGCAAATTTGTAGTTAGTTGGTGTGAATAATGATTAATAAAAGTGACTTATTTCGGTGACTTCCGGTTGATCGATAGCGTGGACGCACACTCACTCTGTTGCTGTCGAGATTTACCCTGAAAGATACAGTTTTACCCACTAAATCCCAAGAAACGATGTGCAAAAGATGAGCAAACATGGAAAACTCAAGACTGGTAACTCTACGGCAACAAAACGAACAAAGCTGATGGTCCGCGGCATTAGTGGAAAGCAGTCCGCCTCACAAGCTAACAAGGCTAACTTGGTTAACATAACTAACACGTCCGACTCAGCAGCCACAGCCAGATCCGCGCCTGAAAACAGAGCCCTGACCCCGACGTGCGGCCTCCAGGCTCGCACCTGTCGGAAGGAGGAGAGCAGATTACCTATAACCATATGTACGCTGCTATGTGTGAATTTGAAAGAGCAATGCGATCGCTGGTAGCGGACGTGAGAGAGGTGGCTGGTGTGCGCTGGGATCCGTGCTCAACTGGGATCCAAGGAGTCCGACTCGGCAGGGGTGGAGGTGACAGAAGTGGTCAACGTGGCCACACGTGATCAAACTGGATACGACATAAATGAGTCAAATGCGGCAGGAGCAGATGGAGCGCGCATGGTTGAGGCTGAGCTGCATGTTTCAAATAATACAGATGAGCTGCTGGCGCTGTGGGCCGAGGTGATGGCACTGCGGAAGAGGCCAAGAATATGAGGGTTAGGATCCTGGAATTGGAGTCCAGATCTTGTGAAAACAATATCAGACTTTTGGGACTACCGGAAGGAGAAGAAGGTGAAAATATTGAAACCTTTCTTGAGAAGGTCATTCCTGAGCTAATTTCAGGCTCAGTAGTTGCTGTTCCCATCACAATAGAAAGAGCGCATCGCCTGGACCAAAAAAGACAGGCACCTGATAAACCACAAGGCTTGATAATGAGGTTTCTTAACCACCGTGTGAAGGAGCGTGTCATGAAGGCTGCAAAGGCTAAAGGAGACCTCCAGTCCAAAGGCAGACGAGTGTTCTTCGCCCCGGACATTCCATATGAGATTCGTCAATAGCGAGAACAGTTTCGTCACGTTTGTGAGGAATTCAGAAAGAAGGCTGAGACATGGGTTTTTCTTTCCCAACTTTCGAAGGTAAAAAAACACATGCTCGGAACACTAGGAAAGGCGGAGTTGCTCCTCAAGAAGATGCAAAACACGGAGAACTGAGCAGCGATTAGAGATGGATCTACCAGCGTGGGGAATGTGAGTTCAGACTGTGGTCACATGGTGATACATCTCTGTTGATTTGAAGAGACTGATGGTAGTGATGTAATGTGTTTGTTTTTGATTTCTAACTTTATGCTCCTTGTTGGTTGCCTGCTTTAGTACATAAACTCTGTGTTCCGCTACATCCACTCATCAGAGTGCCAAATGTGGGAGTTTGGATTTGTGGGAAATGGGAAAATACGTGCAGAGGGCTGCGGGGGGCGTGGAGGACTGGGGAGGTGGTGTGTCCAGTTCTTTGTGAGGACTGGAGTCAGGGGCGGCCGGGGAGCATTTGGGGGCCCTTCATTAGGATAGGACTTCCCTCCATCTTTTGAACATTCCCATGATCAGGTTTTGAGTTCCATGCACTTTTTTAGCATGAACCCTTTTTATTCTTTTTCCTCCTTCTTTTTCTCTGTTTTCCTTTCATCTGTTTCCTCTATTTGTAGTTCTTGTATTTGTAAGTTGTGTTCGTCCAGAGAATATGGGGACATACGTAAATTGAAAATGACAAAATCATACCAATGGCATCAGAAGTAAAAAAAAACTAGTTCACTAGTTGTGGCATAATGTTTAAAATTGTTTTATTGGAAGCCATGCTTTTGTTTTATTTTTCTCTTTGCGCCATGTTCGCTGTGTTTTGTTTTGTGTTTTTATTCTGAAAAATTTTAGGGGGGGAAAAGTGACCTATTTCACTCTCTACATGTCAGTGTAATCCCTCATTCATCCAGAAGTGTTCCATTGTAGAAAAAGATTCAGTTGTAGTCATCTGGACTCTGTTTTTGGTAAACAAAACGTTTCGACTCTCATCCAAGAGTCATTCTCAATCTGTGAATCGAGTCTGAGAACTCCTGTTTATATCCTCCTCTGTGTAAGCCCTGCCCACAGGGCGGGACCTCCTGATAAAGGGGAGCTATTGGTTACTGGACCGCCGTGCATCTTCATCTTAAAGCCACAAACCACTCTATTGAAGACAGTGAGGTGGAGATTCTGAGCAGGAGAAAAGATGGTTTGAAAGAGGAGTTAAGGAGGCAATCTTTGTTAAAAAAAGAGAATCCTTCCTTAAATCGTAATGGAGGTTTAAGATTCAACCTTCCAGTTGTTTTATAATGGTTTATTGAAACCCTGGAGACGCCCGAGGCATTCTGATGCTAATCAGGTACTCAGTGAGGAGAGATCCAAAGTCAGAGTACAATAGGATGTTAATGGCCCATCCCCATGGAGTTCTCAGACTTGTTTCACAGATTGAGAATGACTCTTGGATGAGAGTTGAAACGTTTTGTTTTCCAAAAACAGAGTCCAGATGACTACAACTGAATCTTTTTCTACAATTCACTCTCTACAGCTCAAATCCTACATGAAAACAAAGAAAAAATTCTCCATCGTGCACAGAAAACGTACCTAATAAATATCGAGCCCAAAAGATCTTGTGCTTTCTCTCAAATACTGAACCATCTGACAAAGTTTGTGTGCAGTGTGCTCAGAGATGGAGTGATCCCTCTGCCGCACATCTACGGCGCTCGGATTAAGGGTGTGGAGGTTTTCTGCCCATTGGACCCGCCCCCTCCGTACGAGGAAGTGGCTGGAGGTGGGGCTACTGTTCAGGTGGGTGTGGTCTGCTGGTAGTCTTCCTATTTGTTTGGTTATTGCTAGAGGCTGTTTGCCCAAACCTAGGAGCCTTGCCTTGGAAGTGGGTTCCTGCAAAGTCACTTCCTTCCAATCCAAGTGTCCTTCCTCGGCCCAAACAGACAGCTCATGGAACAGGCTTCAGAGTGGACGAGCAGCAGCTCAAAGAAAGCTACTGTTAGCATTCTTGGATATTTATACAAATTTGGGCCGTTGGACCACTTTATTCTTCCCCATGGTTTTGTGCCTGTATTTGACACAATAAAACTCTGTCTTTGCACTTGAATAGTGAGTACATTAAAGTAGATGGCGTGCTATAGAATCAGATTTGGGGTAAAACTAATTCAAAATACTATTACAGAAATTTTTTTTAAAAAGTATTAAATATACTATATCGTTTTTTTAAATTGTTTTTAAATGCAGTATATAAATGAAATATACTTTTTGTATCTAATCAAGTATTTCTTCCTTCAAAATTTAAATAAATAATACAGAGCATTTAGTCACTTTTTCCACATTGTAGCAGCCAAAATGTAGCCTCTATACACATTTTGTTACGGTACATCTTTATTCCAACATTTATTAAATTCATTATTTGCCTCAAAATTCTACAAACAATACCCCATGATGACAACTTGAAAGAAGGTTGTTGAATTCTTTGCAAAAAAAAAAGCAGCTCTTGTTCATAGTATTCACAGTGTTTGCCATGACACTCAAAATTGAGCTCAGTCCCATCGTTTTTCGACTGATCATCCGTGAGATGCTTCTACAACTTGATTGGACATGATTTGGAAAAGCACACACTTGTCTACGGTCTTACAGTTAACAGTGATGTCAGAGCACAAACCAAGCCATGACACCAAGGAACTGTCTGTAGGCCTACTCCAGAGGCTCTGGACCTCAGACTGTGGCCAAGGTTCATCTTCCAACAAGACAACGACCCTCAGCACATCCAGGAGAACAAAGGAGAGGCTACAGGACAACTTTGTGAATGTCCTTGGGTGGCCCAGAGGCCAGACTTGAACCCAACTGAATATCTCTGGAGAGTTCTGAAAATGGCTGTGAACCGACGCTCACCAACCAAACTTATTGGGGTTTGGGGGCTTCGCAGAAGAAGAATGGGAGAAACTGCCAATTAATAGTTGTGTGAGCTTGTAGCATTACATTGAAAAAGACTTGAGTCCTTTTTTTGTTTTTTATTTTTATATACATTTGCAAAGACATTTTTGCAACAACTGTAGTTTTTTGAGCATCCGTTCTTTCAATTCCTGCCTGAAGCCTGTTCTATGAAGCTGACTGAACTTATCCTGAATACTGTGTGTTTTTCTTACATAGACAGACTAAATCTGGAGGTAGAAGAGAAGTCATAGATTGGTTCTCCTAGAGGTCTGTCAGTGGATGTTCCCTCGGACGCCGACTGTATAAAGTGTGCGTTCATTTGTGTGTACAGGAGCCAGACTTCAGGACGCCAAGGACCACCTCGCCAACTCACTGTGAATGTATGTATCGCGATATAGATGTATATGGCTTGGATTTGGAAATAAAAGTCAGGAGCTTGTTCGGGACTCTGGAATTGCTATAATTGAAAAATCGATCAACTTTTAGCAGCTTGTTTTAATGGCCTGCGCATGCGCTCTTTGGACCACACAGGCTCAAACCCATGGATCTATGCTCAAACCACACTGAATAAACCTGTGTGAGAGTCTTGTGCCTAACTGAGCATGTGCAGAGGAGAAGTGAAACGACAGCAGCGCCAAGATTCAACAAGAGACTTAAAAACGATATTTTAGGGTCAAGTCTGTGTTTGAAGCTCAGGCTTTGTTCACGTTTCTAATGATTATATATTAGAAACACAGGCAGTAACTTAACAACATAGAGCGCTATTGTGTGTAATGAATTGATTGGTGAAGTCTGTTAAAGCATGTTAGCCAGGTTAGCTCAGTAGGATAGGCAGCTGCCCTTCACACAGAGGTTCTGTTCACTTTTTTGCATGCAAGTGTTATCCCCAATATTGATGAACACCCCAAGTCTGCTTGCCCCTCCATCAAAGTTACCGCACGCTACTGCCTTCAGGGATATTTAAAGTTCTACTGGTTTATGAAACTATGGATGTATTATGGAGTATACAGCCATTCAGAGCTACCTATACGTACAAAGGATATCAAATGATGAAATCAGATTCTATGAGAGATGTATTCATTCAAACTGTTTGTATTAGAGCAGAATCGAAGGCAGCACTCTGATCTGCAGGTCGCTTTATTTCAGTCACATTTACATTTAACTTTGACAGTAACAAAATGTGTCCACATGATTGTGACTGAAAAGGCTCCGGCAGAAGCCAAATAGAAGAGAGGAATGTGAAAGGAAACAAAGCTATAACAAATTTCATCCACAGCCATGTCTCTCATAGACATTTACGATACTTTTTTGGAAAATGGCAAAAGAACTGCATGCTTTTATATCTGAGTTGTTCCAAAACCCCTGTAAATGAGATGTATCTCCTCCTAATATTTTGTTTGGCTCGGTAAAGGAAATTTGCATTGATCCTGTCATTCATATTTTTCTCAGGAATCGAAAAGATCCTTTTAAAACTGACCTTATACATTGGTCTAAAACAACTGAACAAACAGGTTTGAGTTATATCCACATGTGAAACCTTCTGGTCAGTGTCTACAGAGGAGCCCAGAGTGCCGGGGCCCCTGGAGCAGCTCCCCTCAGCCGGGCCCCCAGACCAGACCCCAGACCCCACCCCCTCAGTGAGGTGTGTCCGGAGGAAGGCCAGATTATCGCGCCGCAGCAGTGACCCTGTGCTGACAGAAAGAGCACACTAAAGGTGAGCTCTCTTCTTCTCCTCTTACATGTGTGTCCACATCATGTCTATGTCTGGCCCTGACCCCGCAGAATGGAGCAGTGAGGCCCCCACCCTGACCCACACTGTGGACTCCTCCACCCAGACGTCCCAGCCCATTTTACCCACTAAGGTGACCCTGCGGCGGGGCTGCAGCAGAAGCACAGCAGCACCTCGGCCTCGGCCCTCTTCCATGGTGGACTACCAGAGCTACAGACACACCCAGCTGCTGGTGCAGAAGATCCTGGAGCAGCCGGCACAGGGCTTGGCCCCGGAGCTTCAAGAGCTGGTGGATAGTATCCGAACGGGCTGGCTGCGCTCGGAGCTTCTGAGGAGGCGTGCGCAGCTGGCTTCATGGACCAGTTCATGGCTCTACTTAGTATCGCGTCTGACTCTGGTGCTGCGCTCGGACTCAGGAGCACATGGAGGAGGCGGTGCGCTGCTGTTCTGGCTCTCTGGACTCTGGAGTCTTATACTTCTCTTCTCTCTTCTGACTCTTCTGCTCTGACTCTGGAGTTATACTTCTCTCTCTGACTCTAGTCTTATACTTCTCTCTCTGACTCTGGAGTCTTATACTTCTGTTCTCTCTCTGACTCTGGAGTCTTATCTTCTTTTCTCTCTGACTCTGTCTTATACTTCTGTTCGCTCTGACTCTGGATCTTATACTTCTGTTCTCTCTGACTCTGGAGTCTTATACTTCTGTTCGCTCTGACTCTGGAGTCTTATACTTCTGTTCTCTCTCTGACTCTGGAGTCTTATACTTCTGCTTCTCTCTCTGACTCTGGAGTCTTATACTTCTGTTCGCTCTGACTCTGGAGTCTTATACTCTTCGCTCTGACTCTGGAGTCTTATACTTCTGTTCGCTCTGACTCTGGAGTCTTATACTTCTGTTCGCTCTGACTCTGGAGTCTTATACTTCTGTCTCTCTCTGACTCTGGAGTCTTATACTTCTGTTCGCTCTCTGGACTCTGGAGTCTTATACTCTCTCTCTGACTGGAGTCTTATACTTCTCTCTCTGACTCTGGATCTTACTTTCTGTTCTCTCTCTGACTCTGGACTTCTGTCTCTTTAAACTTCTGTTCTCTCTCTGACTCTGGAGTCTTATACTTCTGTTCTCTCTCTGACTCTGGAGTCTTATACTTCTGTTCTCTCTCTGACTCTGAGTCTTATACTCTGTTCTCTCTCTGACTCTGGAGTTCTTATACTTCTGTTCGCTCTGACTCTGGGAGTCTTATACTTCTGTTCGCTCTGACTCTGGAGTCTTATACTTCTGTTCTCGCTCTGACTCTGGAGTCTTATACTTCTGTTCTTCGCTCTGACTCTGGAGTCTTATACTTCTGTTCTCGCTCTGACTCTGGAGTCTTATACTTCTGTTCGCTCTCTGACTCTGGAGTCTTATACTTCTGTTCTCTCTGACTCTGGAGTCTTATACTTCTGTTCTCTCTCTGACTCTGGAGTCTTATACTTCTGTTCTCTCTCTGACTCTGGAGTCTTATACTTCTGTTCTCTCTCTCTGACTCTGGAGTCTTTATACTTCTTTCTCTCTCTGACTCTGGAGTCTTATACTTCTGTTCTCTCTGACGCTGGAGTCTTATCTTCTGTTCTCTCTCTGACTCTGAGTCTTATACTTTCTCTCTGACTGAGTCTTATACTTCTCTCTCTCTGACTCTGGAGTCTTATACTTCTGTTCTCTCTCTGACTCTGGAGTCTTATACTTCTGTTCTCTCTCTGACTCTGGATCTTATACTTCTGTCTCTCTCTGACTCTGGAGTCTTATACTTCTGTTCTTCTCTCTGACTCTGATCTGTGACTCTGGAGTCTTATACTTCTGTTCTCTCTCTGACTCTGGAGTCTATACTTCTGTTCTCTCTCTGACTCTGGAGTCTTATACTTCTCTTCTCTCTCTGACTCTGGAGTCTTATACTTCTGTTCTCTCTCTGACTCTGGAGTCTTATACTTCTCTCTCTGACGCTGGAGTCTTATACTTCTGTCTCTCTCTGACTCTGGAGTCTTTACTCTCTCTGTCTGACTCTGGAGTCTTATACTTCTTTCTCTCTCTGACTCTGGAGTCTTATACTTCTCTCTCTGACTCTGAGTCTTATACTTCTGTTCTCTCTCTGACTCTGGAGTCTTATACTTCTTTCTCTCTCTGACTCTGGAGTCTTATACTTCTCTCTCTCTGACTGGAGTCTTATACTTCTGTTCTCTCTCTGACTCTGGAGTCTTATACTCTTTCTCTCTCTGACTCTGAGTCTTATACTTCTGTCTCTCTCTGACGCTGGAGTCTATACTTCTGTTCTCTCTCTGACTCTCTGGAGTCTGGAATACTTCTGTTCTCTCTCTGACTCTGGAGTCTTATACTTCTCTCTCTGACTCTGGAGTCTTATACTTCTCTCTCTGACTCTGGAGTCTTATACTTCTGTTCTCTCTGACTCTGGAGTCTTATACTTCTGTTCTCTCTCTGACTCTGGAGTCTTATACTTCTGTTTTCTCTCTCTGACTCTGGAGTCTTATACTTCTGTCTCTCTCTGACTCTGGAGTCTTATACTTCTCTCTCTGACTCTGGAGTCTTATACTTCTCTCTCTGACTCTGGAGTCTTATACTTCTCTCTCTGACTCTGGAGTCTTATACTCTCTCTCTCTGACTCTGGAGTCTTATACTTCTTTCTCTCTGACTCTAGAGTCTTATACTTCTTCCTCTCTCTGACTCTGGAGTCTTATACTTCTCTCTCTGACTCTGGAGTCTTATACTTCTCTCTCTGACGCTGGAGTCTTATAATTCTGTTCTCTCTGACTCTGGAGTCTTATACTTCTGTTCTCTCTCTGACTCTGGAGTCTTATACTTCTCTCTCTGACTCTGGAGTCTTATACTTCTGTTCTCTCTGACTCTGGAGTCTTATACTTCTGTTCTCTCTCTGACTCTGGAGTCTTATACTTCTCTCTCTGACTCTGGAGTCTTATACTTCTGTCTCTCTGACTCTAGAGTCTTATACTTCTGTCTCTCTCTGACTCTGGAGTCTTATACTTCTGTTCTCTCTCTGACTCTGGAGTCTTATACTTCTGTTCTCTCTCTGACTCTGGAGTCTTATACTTCTCTCTCTCTCTGGAGTCTTATACTTCTCTCTCTCTCTGGAGTCTATACTTCTTTCTCTCTCTGACTCTGGAGTCTTATACTTCTTTCTCTCTCTTGACTCTACTTCTGTTCTCTCTCTGACTCTGGAGTCTTATACTTCTGTTCTCTCTCTGACTCTGGAGTCTTATACTTCTGTTCTCTCTGACTCTGGAGTCTTATACTTCTCTCTCTGACTCTGGAGTCTTATACTTCTGTTCTCTTTGACTCGGGCCGTTTTCCGCTGCAGGTGCTGGTGGACTCGGAGAGGAGGTCCAGTGTGCAGCCTGTTCCTGGTGCGTCCCAAACCTTCCCCCGCCCCCCGCCGCGCAGGACGGCCCTGCTGCACCTGCAGAGCTGTGGGGACCTGAGCTCTGTGGCCTGCCCCTCCCTGGACTCTCTGAAGAGAGGGGCCAAGGGAGGAGGACCGCCCCAGCCCGCGCGCCACAGCCTGGCCACAGTGTCCAGGGAGACGGCCCTCTGAGGCCCGCTGTCCTCTGTGTGAGCAGTGAGCGCTTACAGCTTATAGCATCACAACTCAGATTCTACTCATTTATATTTGCAAACAATACAATAGTTTTGATATAGAATATGTATATAACATTTTGCCCAGTTTTTATAGGCAACAGAATTGTATTTTTTAAGCTTAATCTATTTTATTTGGAACATACTAAATTAAATGTAAAATACTGTAAGTACATTGTTTTTATTTCTGTTTAAATGAATGTTTTTTGTGAGTCCAGGTCTAAAAACACTCAAATGGAAGGTAAAATTAGAGCACATTACTAACTGAGCCATTGCTATTTATTTGATGCAGAGTATGTGAAAAATGCCCCACAGTCCTTTGGGGCCCTCAGTTCCTAATGTTAAGACCAGTTTCAACAGAATATTGAGAGACTCTAATACCTTTGTTGTAGGGGCAGTTCTTAACTGTAGGTGCACATCTCACTTCTCACATCTTCTGTCCTAGAGCCTCTGTCCCTCTGACTGGCTCTACAGTTTCTATCTGCAAATGAATGTCCTTGACCATGTACAGCCTGTCCGTCCTGGTTCAGTCCTGGTTTAGTTCTGGTCAGTGGGAGTAGGATCTCTCCTTCACCGTGGTTTTCCTTTAGGTTTCTACTTTTTCGCCCTGGGTTTTTGTAGTTTTTCCTTGCACAAGGAGGGTCTAAGGCTGATAGCTAAAGTGTTTTTATCGCCAGAACTACAAGTCTCACAGTCATTTGCAGCAGCCACCCCTCCCCGTGCTGCTCAGTGCTGCCGTGCTGCTGGAGCGTCTCTTGAGTGCAGAGGGCTGACTCAAACTAAACTTTACAGACTTGAGCAGAGGTCTGAGCGGAAGAGGGGACACTGTATGTGCTAGAGCTGTGCTAAAAGTGGAGCTAATGTGGCGCCTAACCAAAGACAAGTCTGTTGATTGACGCTTCTGTGTAGGAAAGCATCCAAACCAGTGCAAAAACCTGGCAGATCAGGAGCCACAGGTAAAAACACAGGTCAGAAGTATAAAATAGTGGGCTCATATTGAGTTTTGAGCAGCAACGTGGTCAGGTGATAGTTACCTTAACATTTCATATCAGAATCATACCACAAGCCCATGTTCCTGTTCCTGCTGCTGCATGAATATGGACTCAGTCTTTCACCTGCTGCACATTTGTGCCACAGTGTCCACAAAGAACTAATTACTAGGCTAAATAAAGCACTTTAAAAAAAAAATAAAATTCCCAGATGCAGTCTGGGTGTCAAAATCAAGCCCTACATCCCAAAATGAGTTTGGAATCCCCGGTCTAAGGACAGGTGGCGCTCTTGGACATATATCCATTTGCTTAATTCCCGTGAACATTGTTTATCTGCTTCTCTATTGACCAATGACTGTTTCATTGTTTGATTTTCGTACTTTCTGCTGGTAAAATCAACACTTTAGTGCATCCCTGCGAGGCGACTGATGTTGTGATTTTGGGTTTTACAAAAATAAATTGAATCTAAGTTCTTCACTGTAGCTGAAGTCCTTTACAATAAAACTTGTTTTCAATCAAATCCTTTTTGTGTTTTGTGTCAACCTGTTCTATTATTAATTATATGGCTTTACATGATTTAAAGAAACAGTACATTTTAAACATTTTCCCAATGTTGTTCCACTTTGAATGCATAGATAATATTTTATATTATTTTTAATACTTTTTACTCAATAATTTGAGTGAAAATATATTTTACTTAGTCAGTTTGTTGACCATATATAGTAGTACATTTTATAAATTTTTGTGTTTACAAAAGGCATGAGAACATGTACTAAAAAGAAAATGTATTTTTTGAATTCTGTCTGAGGTGGATTTGTTTGTTTTTAGTAAGTTAAATTCACTATATAATTTGTGTGTGTGTGTGTGTGTGTCAGTGGCAGCCGGCAGATGGCGCTGTTGCAGTTTGTGGGGGTCTGAGTTTCAATGCTTCTTATGACACTTAGAGCAGGCCTAATTCAACATGATCAGTTGGAAAATGGAAAATAAAACAAGTATGAGTATTCCCATGTGTGTTGAATTAAAAGGCAGTAGTTTATAGACTCTTTAAAAGTTTGAAAACTAAAACATTTTAAATTCCGCAGTAGGGCAAAAATAAAGTGGAACGTGTGATTTCACTGGAGAAACTGCGGTATAAATATCTCAACATATAAAAGATCCAGGGGGTTTTGTCAAAGTGAAAGCACTCTTGACACGTGCGTGATAACAGAGTCTGGTTTAAACACATTTAACAGGATTATTCACTGCTTTTATAGATTTATAGATTATTAAAATTATATTATTATTCCTTTTTTTTAGGTTTTACTCCCCAAATACTTGAGCCCACAATAGTTGTGTAAGACTTCAAATCCTACAGCACTTAGATCTAATGTCAGTTAATCATGGTCTACTTAAGTTTACCTCCAGACGCCTCAATTCTGGAATTTTGAACATTCTGAATTTAAAGGGTCTTTATCTTTACTTACGAAATCACTATTTGACAAGTGCATTTTTAAAATAGAAGCCAGTGGCAATGAGAAGAGTGGGCAGAGCCACAGTGCAACTTCTGAAGCTCCCTGACAGTTTGCTCTGTGGCTCTGCCCACTCTTCCTGCTGTACACGCTTTGACTCAGACACACTGATAAGCCACATGAGGCATGAGGACAGTTGGAGGTACAGCAAGCAGAAGATGCTCTGGATGTGCCCGGTGCCAGTGTGGTCTCTGTGGGGACGGACTGGGGCCACAATCAACACTGAGCAACTCAATGACTCATCTGCACCCTCTCTGCACCACATCTCAGTTTAAATGTGGCCTGTTCTATTTAGAATGTCAGTGATGACATTCTAAATTTACTAGAATTCATTCGATAATTCATTCTCCCCCTAATTATTGATTCTATTCTTAATACAATAAATACTTAATTAGAAAGTGGTTATTAGTTAGTCCTTCAAACAAGCAGTCATTAAACCGCTTCTGAAAAAGCCTAATCTTGATCCTGACCTATTTCAAAGTCCACCCTTTGTCTCTAAAATCCTTGAAAGAGTTGTAGTTAAACAGCTTTGTCGCCATCTACAGGACAATAACTTTTTCAAAGTTTTCCAGTCAGGGTCCAGAGCCCCCCACACACTGAAACTGCACTAGTTAAAGTCACAAATGATTTGTTATTAGCTGCTGACGATGGACTGGTCTCAATCCTGGTTCTATTGGACCTCAGTGCAGCGTTCGACACCATCGCCTTCACGCACAACATTCTACTGCAGAGGTTAGAATCTGAGTGTAGGTGTCAGAGGCCCGCCCTCAGCTGGTTTAAATCCTACCTATCGAAAGGTACCAGTTTGTTATATGTAAACCAGAGCTCCTCCCCCTGTTCTAAAGTAACCTACGGTGTGCCACAGGGTTCAGTTCTCGGTCACAATTCTGTTTACTCTTTATATGCTGCCGTTAGGTGTCACATGATCAGAAAGCATAGCATATAACTTCCACTGCTATGCAGATGACACACAGCTGTATTTTATCAATGAATCACCCGATCAGACGATCAAGCAGACAGACTTAGGTGCTTGTGTGACGGCTATAAAAACCTGGATGACACTTTAATTATCTGCTTTCTTACAACCTGAAAATACCAGCGGTCATCGTACTAGGCCCTAATCATTTCTACGAGATGCTTTATCTGAGCAGATAGTCCCCACTGGACAACGTCAGTGTGGCGCTCCCAGTCTCCACTGGAAGAAACCTTGGAGTCTTATTTGACCAAGAGCTCTCATTCAAAGCACACATATAATCAAGCCGGTAAAACAGCCTATTTCCATCTGCGTAATATAGCCAAAATTCAGAAAAACCTTGCCTAAAAGCGATGCTGAAAAACTTGTCCATTGCGTTTGGTAACATCTAGATTAGACTACTGTAAACCCCTGCTTGCAGTTTGCCCTAAAAAGCTCCATAAAAAGCTTTCAACTGGTTCAAATGCAGCAGCAAGATTACTAACAGGAACTAAAAGAAGAGAGCACATTACGCCGGTGCTCGAGTCTCTTCACTGGCTCCTGTCGAGTTTAGAATCAAATTCTAAATCCTCCTCCTGACTTACAAAGCCATAAATGACCCTGGCCCCATCCTACCTCAAATGAGGCTATAGGACCTTATCATCCAAACAGAGCACTTTGCTCTAAAAATTCTGGACTTCTGGTGGTCCCAAGGGTCTTTAAAAGCACAGTAGGGAGGTAGAGCGTTTAGCTACTCAAGCCTCGTGTTATGGAATCAGCTCCTGTCCATGTTAAAGAGGCCGACACAGTCTCTTCATTTTAAGACCAGGCTTAAAACGTTCCTCTTTGAAATCACTTATTGTGCGCAGTTACAGGGATGTAGCAGAAATAAAAACCGATAGTTCCCAGCTATGCTGCCCTAGCCAGCAGATATATACTGGGGGAAGTAATGTCAGCTTGAGCACTATCCTCTGTTTCCTACTACTTTTCTATCAAAACAATATTTTAATATTTAATTTCACTTTGCAATTTGTTCATCGCTTTTCTCCTTCTTTTTCTCCACTTCCCCGACGGGAGTGGAGCAGGCACATCGATGACCTGTGGATCCAGATGCTCCCTCAGCTGCTGGAGAAAACAGTCTGCCTGGAGAAACGGTCTGCCTGAGGAACCGGTCTTACCTATATGAACGGTTCTTCATCAGCCTCGAAGAATTGGTTCTCCTCCTGAGTGGGTCTAGCTCCACCATCAATCTGCAAATTGAGGCGGGTCTGCCTGTCCGTCCGAGGGAGTCGGATCTCTCCTTTACTGTGGAACTCCTACAGGTTTCTAGGAGGGGTCTAAGGACACGGGATTCTGGGAACATTACAAGTCCCTATGAACACTGTTTATTCTGTTTTTTTATTTTGTTTTCCACTGTAGTCCCCTCGAGGCAACTACTGTTGTGATTTTGGGCGTTACAAAAATAAATTGAATTGAATTGAATTGATGCCATTGTCAAACAAGACAAATACCATTGAATAGGTTACTTTTAAATTGTATTTATTTATACTTAACAAAATTATTTGTCAGGATTGGTGGACTCTTTTATAACACTGCCTGTCCAAAAAGTGTCACCCTTAGAGAGCGTGTTTGGACGAGCTGGAGAAGGCTTTTGTGCTGTGGTCCCTCTCCATCATCAATACAAGATCTGTGTGAGGAACATGACACACGCTGAAGATCTGTGTGAGGAACTAATGACCGCTGAAGATCTGTGTGAGAACAATGACCACGCTGAAAGATCTGTGGTGAGGAGCAATGACACCTGAAGATCTGTGTGAGGAACAATGACACGCTGAAGATCTGTGTGAGGAACAAGCAGACGTAACGCTGAGGCATCTGTGTGAGGAACCAATGAACACGCTGAAGATCTGTGTGAGAGAGAAGACACATACTGAAGATCTGTGGTGAGTATGACAGCACTGAAGATCTGTGTGAGGAACAATGACCACAATTGCGCTGAAGATCTGTTGTGAGATACAATGACACACGCTGAAGATCTGTGTGAAGGAACAATGAAATGCTGAGATCTGTGTGAGGAACAATGACACGCTGAAGATCTGTGTGAGAACAATGCAAGGAGATCTGTGTGAGGACAATGACACACTGAAGGATCTGTGTGAGGAACAATGACACGCTGAAGATCTGTGTGGAGGAACAATGAACGCTGAAGATCTGTGTGAAGGAACAATGACAACGCTGAAGATTCTGTGTGAGGACAATGCACACTGAAGATCTGTGTGAGGAATGACACATGAAATACATGTGAGGAGAATCTGTGTGAGGAACACAATGACAACGCTGAAGATCATGTGTGAGGAACAAAATGACATGCTGAAGATCTGTGTGAGGAACAATGACACGCTGAAGATCTGTGTGAGGAACAATGAAACGCTGAAGAATCTGTGTGAGGAGCAATGACACATTGAAGATTCTGTGTGAGGAGCAATGAACGCTGAAGATCTGTGTGAGTAATGACACACTGAAGATCTGTGTGAGGAACAATGACACACGCTGAAGATCTGTGTGAGGAACAATGAACATGCTGAAGATCTGTGTGAGGAGCAATGACACATTGAAGATCTGTGTGAGGAGCAATGACACGCTGAAGATCTGTGTGAGGAACAATGACACGCTGAAGATCTGCGTGAGGACAATGACATGTAGTCCAGCTTTCTGAACATCAGTCAATGATTAACAATCATTAACTAATAATATGGAAATATAGCTCATCAAAGCCATCTTTGTTTCATCTTATGAAATATGATTTATCTTTTTACAAGCCTAATGCCAAAGACAACTATTCAATTGAACTAAAATGAAATGGCATTTATTTACTTGACAGAAAAATGTAATAACCAACACATACAACAAATATTTCAGAGCGGTATTTCACTGAGAGGGAAAGTCTTTTGGTGCTCTATAATACAAGACATAAACTACTAAACATACACGTATTGCATTCAGAATAAAATACAGTACAAAGCTATTCATACACATCACCCACTCAACTCTTTTGTCTCCACATTGACTGACAGTGAAAAACATAGTGAAACAATAATCAAATGGATGAAGAAACCTTACGTTGTAAATAGATTTGGACTAATATGAGCAACTATATTTCAAGGAACAGACATCAATGCCATTGCTTGGACAATCCTGCACTCTTTTCATATGTTGTAAATGCCTGTACTTTTTAAAGAATTCCTAATCAGGAAATGTATAAATGTGTGTATGAAAAGCACTTTATAAAGAAAGTTTGATTGATTCATTGTTCTGGATCACATGATTGGCTCCACAGATTTGCCTTATTCTTCTCCTCATGTCAAAAGGCTCAGACAAACCCTACACTTTGACTTTCCAGTCCGCTGACCCGGGTTTCACACACCCGTCTAACAGTTTGGCCCCTCAGAGCACGGTCTCAAAGCAGAGGGAGAGGTACCCCGGATCGGGCCCCAGCGCGTGTCCCCGGGTCACAGTGTCTCGGACGCGCACAGCCTGTTGCATTTGTCGGGGGGCGGTGCAGCCGTTGCCATGTCACTTTAAGAAGGAAGTGGGAAGCGCTCAAATGACGCAGTAATAATCCTGAAAAGATGCGTCCAATCCAGGAGCCGCGGCTTCGTGTGTGGTGCGCCTGAACTCACTTAACTACAGTGCCCCAGTATCTGCAGCCACATGTGGACCTGTGCGCCTCTGGAACAGGCTCGTTCTCTGCGCTGTGCTGCTCGTGCGTGTGCGTGCGCGCGTGCGTGTGTGTGCGTGTGCGCAGCCAGGTGTGGCACACTCGGACACATACGCGCGGTTTGCTGTACGTGCGCCTGTAAGATGCGTTCTCACGCAGTCTTGGCGTACTTTGGAGCGGTGCTCAGCGCTGTCCTGCTCGCGCCATGCTTCTGCGAGGACGTGGACGTGCTGGTCTTCTTGCCCCAGAATAACTCGTACCTTTTCTCCCACGCCAGAGTGGCACCGGCGATCCTTTACGCACAGCAGAGACTCAAGGTGCGCGGAGGAGCGCTCTCCGACATGAATTTCAACATCCATTTTGAGGAGTCGGACTGTGTGAACGCAGCCTTCTTCTCCCTGATGGACAGGTCGTGCTCACGGCGGCCGGACGTGATCCTGGGGCCGGTGTGTGAGTACGAGGCGGCGGCAGTCGTGCGCCTGGCGTCGCACTGGCACATCCCGGTCCTCTCCGCAGGTGCGCTGGCTACGGGCTTCAGCGACAAGAGCTCCGAGTACTCTCAGCTCACGCGCGTCGCTCCGTCCTACGTAAAAATGGCCGAGACTTTCAGCGCGATGTTCGAACACTTCTCATGGAGCTCCGCTCTGCTCATGTACGAGGACGACCGTCAGGAGCGGAACTGCTACTTCACCCTTGAGGGCGTCTTCCACCTGATGAGCGGCTTCAACGTCAAAACGTACCACGTGTACGAAGACGAGCGGCTGGACGCGGAGGAGGTGGTGCAGAGCATCTCTGACACTGAAGGTAAGTGCTCAGCATGAGTTTCTTCTACAAGTGAGAGGGGCTCATGCACGTGAGAGGGGCTCATGCACGTGAGAGGGGCTCATGCACGTGAGGCTTTTGCAGAAAGCTCATCCCGGAGCCAGACTGTGTCCAGCACATGTCCACTGTCCTGACCTGTGCTCACAGTATGATGTATGCACACATATGAAGCTTGCCAATGTCAAAATTGGGCGGTTTGCGAACTCACCTCACAGCAAGAAGGTCCCGGGTGGCGTAAAGCCTTTCTGTGTTTAGTCAAATGATAAAATCGTATTAAACTGTCTCTAACTCTTTAACTTACTCTACATTTAGAACTTTTCCTTCTTTGTGAGTCTGTTTTTATTCATTTAACTCATGACTGTTGTTTTTTAGGCTGCACAGTGTTGATATGACATGGTCATAAACCGTTCCATCAACTCTGAATAATCTTGGAAAAATATCTTAATTAAGTCATCCGACAAACAATTACATTTGGATTCTATTAAAATTCCAATTTGGAATACGTCCAGTGGAGATAACATTTGAGAGATGAACTTCTAAATGGATTTAAAGGTCTGAACTACACTGCACAAAATGATAGCTAGCCTTGCGTAAAGACTAATGCATTTAATCTGAGTAGTTTTCACATCCAGGATGTAATTGCTTATGTGATGTCGAATATTTCACTGGTTTCGAGGTATTTCAGACTGGTTAGAAGATCATTTAGCTTGCAATAAGAAAATACATTTGCCCATGTCTTCATCTGCTCCTTTGTTCAGAAAATACTGCATCTTGACAATATTTAATGTTAACATCAATTGTATTTCTGTCTTCATGTATGAGTATGTGCACATGCCCAATGCTTTTATAACAACTTTTTCATGTATTCTTCAGATATTCACGCTTTTTCAATGAGACACTGCTGAGACTTTTATCTTCCCTTGTGCAAAACTACAAATGTTCAAAGTACACGGCCGACCTCTGGAATCATTTAGCCTCTACTCTTGTCTTTTTTTAAAAGACAATTAAAATGTATATTAACTCATACAAATATTTAATATCATATGAAATGTAATGTATTAATGTGAGAAATTGACTTGCCTGTTCATGTCTGTTTGTTAGATCTTTTAGGGAGGTGGTCTTATAAGACCGAATTGTCTTCTCACTCTCTCCTGCACAATCATTAGTTGTATTGTTGTAAAAAAAAGTCTCAATTAATCATTTTACTATTCATAATTTGGCTTGAAATAAGGAGTGATATATTGAAACAAGTCAGAAACACATCAATTCCATCAAGCAAACATAGCTCAACCAATCAAAGTTATTGAAATTAAGAGTCATTCCTTTCAATATTAATATTTTGCAGTGTAATGGGTTAGGAGGCTTTAGGCAGGATAAGACATTATATTTTAGAAGTTTACAAAATCAGTTGCGGTCTTTGTGATCTCCTAATTGTGACTATTGAATTTGCTAGTTCGATCGTGTGGCACTAGTTTCTGTGGTTACATGAGTAAAAGTAGCCTAACTGTGTGTCCGTGATGGCATGAGTAAAAGTGCATGTTTCCGTGGTGATGTGTGTGTTTCCATGGCGATCGCCTGTGACTCTGTGTGTTGCAGTGGTCATCATGTGCATGGGGGCAGACCGGATCCGTGACGTGATGCTGGCGGCTCACAGACACAGTCTGACCAACGGCAGCTACATCTTCTTCAACATCGAGCTCTTCAACGCCTCCTCATACGGTAACAGTAACACATGTTGTACAGTGCATAAGTGCCAATGTGAGGGTGGTGGACCATACAAAAGACAGAATATTTAGTTTAGAGTTATTAATTCCCATGGACACGGTCCTAATGTTTCATCATTCTGAATCCCCTGCAGGGCCGCTGCTAGCCCTTGGGGTGCCTGAAGCAGAAATACTCAATGGTGCCCCCGACCCTCTTCAAACATGTAAAAAAGTGGCAGGGGTTTCATGTCTGTAACACAACCTTAAGGTGACTATTTCTGAAGTTATTATCAGAGGACACATATTATGCATTATTTGTATTGTTATTAGCCTTTAAACATGCTATTGCGTACCTTTAGTTTGGCATATCATGCCTTAGTACAAAAAACAGCTCTGCTGTTTCCCACGGGACTAACTCAGTTTTGGCACCATCTACTGGCTGCAAAGGAAACAACAAAGGTTCATAGTAAATAACGACCCTGACATTTTCAGGGAAATGCTAGGAAGCACACAGTTGTACTGATCATGATTAGTCTGGCGATGAATTATGGACAAAAAACAGTCGAGAGAATTCTCGTGTATAATGTTAGAACATGGGTAAAATCTCAAAAAAGTAAATTCTGCATAATATGTGTCCTATAAACATTTCACATTGTTCATTGTTGATCAAAAACATACCTGAAGTTGCATTTAGCTTCATTCACTTTAGTTTGATGATCGTCTCTGCAATGTTTAAGTCCATAAATCATAGCCAGACTTGTTCTGTGCATTTATCTTCTCCTAATCACGATCAGGACAACTCTGTGAAAACTTTCCAGTCGATTATGAACCTGTTGTGATTCCCTCTGCAGTCAGTAGATGGCGCCAAAGTGCAGTTAGTCCCGTGGAAAACAGAAATACAAATATAATTTTGTTCTTTGATTGAGATGTCCTCAAGAGCATGCTTAAAGACTAATAACAATACAAATACTGCATAATACTTGTCCTTTAAAATACTTTTAATTTCATAAAGATTGCATTCATCACCAAGTGGAAGTTTTCAACAAAAATCATATATTTTTTGTATTCTGGTGCCTTTTAGATGTAATATTATTGTTTTTAGGCCCAAGCACCACAAGCTGACAAGACTCATTAAAATCGAACATTATCGTTGTAAACGGGCGAAGCCTGTACGAAAGTGTGCATTAAGTGCACACTAAACGAGTGCTTTACAAGGGGATCCATCCCCCTGTAAAGCACTCGTTTGCGCTAAGTTACTCACTAATGCATTCCCCAACTCATGCACATTCCATGCACATAAACATGTAATGCAAAAATGTAACATTACTATTAAACTGAGGGCCAACGACACACAGCCCACCCAAGAATAACGAGGTAGGAAAGCGTGAGTACTTTCCGAAAATGTATAGTTTGTGATATTTAAAAAATTACAAACATTGTTTTCAGATTATTTGGATTCATAATTTTGGTGAAAATCATCTTGAGGAGTCGGGCATCAAAAGTTATAATTTTTTTTATTTTTAGAGCTACGGTCTCTGTGCGGCAGAGCAGCAAAGTTCGCCCAAAAATAGCGTCAGCGCCACGCATTCGACCGTAGGTGTAATACAAGGAGGGAGATTGGGGCGGTGCGGCATGGCGTGGGCAAGGGCCGATCATTGCCGCTTGCGGCTATATTTATTCATTACTTTCCCTGCTCCGACCCTGCTCCAGCGTCACCTGAAGCCCTCCTCCTGCTCTTTTGCAGACCAGATCGAGGCTCTAGAAAACACTAGTGGCTGCAAACTATTGACTCTTTCTGTTGCATTTACTGTATGAAAACATGATTTAGACATTTGTAAGAAGCTTTATGCCCCCACGGTGACGGCCAGCTGGACGCATCGCACGTCTTGTTTCATGTTCTTTTATTATCGGTATCTAATTGAATATGAGGCCAATTTTCATCATCTATAGACCATGATCTGTCAGTGCCTATTTAAACTGTGGCTGGTGTAGCTGCCCATGCGTATCTCAAACTCGCTATGGAGAGCGCAGCAACACTTGAGTCCTTGTTAGTTTTTAATTGATAAAGAACTAAAGACAGAGCAGGCTTTTTCAAAGTTTAACAAACATAAACAAAGAAAACAGAAAACACAATCTGTGGGGTTTTAGAAAAGCTATAGCAGATTATACTTTTATAAAGAGTCCATTTTGTCCATCACATACATTTATTCCATAATATCCATCCATTGTTTCAATCTTAAAGGTTACATTTTTAACCAATTTCTTGTTTTTACTGTCTTGCTTGTCATCAACATCACTTTAATCTGATAAAAATCCTTCATCCGAACATCATTCTTGAGCAACAAGCCTGAGTACATTGTCTGCGTCATTAGGTCTATTATAGCTAAACATTTGTTTCATTACGGCTGCAATGTTTTAGGGTCTAATTTTCGCACACTTCCAAAACACAGGAGCATGATTGGCACTGTTGAGGAGTTTTCAAATGTTTACTTTTGATGTGTGGAGTGATAAAATGCCTCATCAGATTTTTCCAACCATTTCTCTCCATTGTCTGGAGCTGGTAGAAGTGTGCTGTAAGAGACATGGATTTCTGTTCATCTGATATTCTCATGTGAACATAATTTATCATTTCTGTATTGACATAACTGGATCTAGAAACAAAACTCATAAAGGGAAAAACGTTTTTTAAAAAAGCAACAAAAGGATAGAATACATCGACATCAAATCAGCAGTAGTTGACGGACTGCAACCTACGAGACAAGTTAGCATCTCTAGCTACAATTGGCTCGGAGACTCGAGAGGACAGCTCTGTAAGTGCTGGTCCTGCAGCGTTGGGGCCCCACAGCATGGGCAAAGCAGGCGGAGGAGAAGACTCTTGCGATGGCATCAGTAAGAGCAGGGATGAAGACGGAAAGTGGCACAAGATTTGACAAGGTGGAGGTGGACGTGGGAGTCCTGAGAGGGGACGTGGGTGGATGCGGCAGGCATGTTACCCTGGCGGTGTGGCGCAGCTCCAAAAACTCAGAAGCAAACGTTTGAATAATGAGCAGCCTATTTGTTTAATGCATCTGACTTTATTATACTTTTAATTAAATGTTGCAGTTATTTTGATCACGCTAAGCTAAAGATAACCACCATGAAACCTGTTTGTTTTTGGCAATTGACCTTTCTTTTCCCCTATTTTTTCCCCGCTAAATGCACTTGGCCAAGTGCCTGAGGCTGGTTCTGGGTTTGCGTTGTCTAGGTAATGCCTATTTTGTCCTGGTGATGTTTTTCCACACTGAACGGAGGAGGGTTCTCACATCACATGGCACATTGTCTATTTACATTTGATTTGCTTTATGTGTCACTGAGAGTTGGTTAGGAACCTCATGTTGGCATTATGATCATACTCGTAAGTTTATTAGAGAAGCTACATAAACTAGATGCCTTATGCATTTACTTCTTTCTGGTCTCATATACTCGATGGAGTGCTCGAAGAGGGCGATCAGGTATGCACACAAGAGCAGTACAGCACAGATACTAGATCAGGTTTTGGATTCATTGCATGTTTGGCATGAGTCCTTTTGTTCTTCACTTTCCCTTGTTTGGGCTTTGTGCTTATGTAGTTCTTGTGTTATGTAGTTCTTGTGTTATGTAGTTCTTGTGTTTATGTGTTGAGTTCTACCAGAAAGTGTATGCATTATATTGGCAAAATAATAAGGGTGAATTCAAAACAATTAATTGAATGGCATCTGAAAATGTAGCATCCTAAAGTAGCATTCTTTAATGTTAACAGCATATTAAACCCAAACAAACGGTCAAATATACTAACACAAATGAAAAAATATATATTATATACTTACAAGAAACTTATCAAAATTGCCTAGAACAGGGGTCACCAACGCTGTGCCCGCGGGCGCACATGCGCACCGGAGCAACCCTTGATGGCGCCCACGAGGCATGCACCAAAAATAGCACTACTCATATTTCAAAATATACATATATATAAAAAGGTATCAGAAAGCATTTATTAACTTGTCTAGGTAAAAAAGTGTTGTTTCCTTGACTTAAAAATGTGAAGTGATGATTTGCGTTACAAAGTATTTCATGATTATTATTGCTGTGTAAATTACTGGTAATGGTGGATAATTATTATTGATGTGTGAGCAGTCATTTCACAGTGTTTTAATAACTGCTACTATTTAAATATAATTATTATAACGTTAGTTATACATGCAGTTTTGTTATTTAGGAAGTTTGTGGCAAACGGGTTCTGTGCCCTGCATACTAGTCGGGGCCCATGAAGTAGCCCTCAGCCTCTAAAAGGTTGGTGACCCCTGTTCTAGAACATCAAAAACTAACTCAATTAGGTCATAATAACCTGTACTATTTCTAATACAGGGATAATTAAAAGGGGAGTTGCCATATTGGTCTCAAGCTGAATAGCTTTTGAACAGAGTTTTGGACATAAAGATAAAGATGGTATATATATATGTACTGGTTAAAGGAACTATTAAGATATTCACTCTACTTAATGTTCAACCTCCACCAGGAAGTGATCTAACTTTCTCTTTTTTAAAACATTTTTTTTTGCCTGCAGACTTTATTAGACAGGAGAGGAAAGTGTGAAATGGGGGATGAGAGGGAAGGGAGAACATGGAGCAAATGTCAGTCAAGATTTGAACTCACAACACTGCAACCGGCTGCACCAGGAGCCCAGCATATGTGTGCTGTGCCTTACCCACTCAACCACCATTCAGCACGTTATGTCTCTTTCCATACTAACGTTATAGACCAGATTGCAATCAACTCTGAGGGAACCCTAATCTGCGGTGGCGATTGGAACCTTCATCTTCAGCCTCTATTTGATCAAACTCAAAAAGCCCTGGATAAAAGGCTAAAAAGTATATTCAGCTATAATAAAGAGAGAGATGAGAGAAATGAACCCCCAGTGCTCGCCGAAACACCAAATAGACAACTTTTTCATTCACCCTTTGTTTAAAAAAGTTAAAAGTCCAACAACATTAAAACGTACGTAGAGGAAAAAGGCAATGGTGAAACTTCACCACCCGTTCTCTGGGAGAGGTAAAACTAGAGCCATTGCCAAAGAAAGAAATATAATAGGCTAAATGATAAGAGGAGAAATGAATGATCTGACCTCGCAAGAAATGGTTAAGAAAATGCTCTTTACCAAACAAAGACCTTATGTGAGTGGAGCAATTTTCTAAATGATTAGCCTGGTAACTTAGAAAACAACAAGCTGAAAGAACTGTTGCCTGTCATGGCCCGATCTCAGACACGTTTGCCTCAGGTTTAGGACGAGCCACGGCTTTGCCTCTCTCTCTTTTCAAGTCTCCACAAACTGGCCGTTCATTTAGCAATTTAAAAGTGTAACACATTTGCAGTTATATCGCCTCCTTTCCGTTTGATCCCTAGTGTGAAACATGATTGCAGTGTAGCGTCTCAAATGGGAAATGTCTAATTTAGTGATTGGAAAAGTTATTTAGCACTATAACTATAAAACGGGGTCCCAGAGAATTCACTCACATTCGTAAATCACTGCTCGTAAGTCTGAAGGGAGAGTTCCTGATCAGGGACTCGTGCAGTAATTCATAAAACCACAATAACCAGAATTCTTTCATGTGGTTTTATTTATCGAATAATCAAATCAACAGTGTTCAAAACAGCATTAAAATACCCATCAAGTCAAGCTAATATGCTATAGCACATTAACTTAAACAGAAGTTAGAATTTGTTAACATTTGGGGTTTTCAAGTATATGATGAAAGCAGAAGAGAGATACCTAATGATACGTAATGAGGGAAGTTTGAGTTGGGATTTAATTGCCTGGAGATGGAACATGGCTTGTAAAATCTGGCACTCTGCATTTAAGGCTACAAACTGAGATCGGCTTACTGTGAGTTGATAAGCTGCTCCTTTCTATAGAATGGCGAATCTACAGAACCGAGCTCCTTTAGAAATCTCCTTGGTCCTTCCCAATCAAGTGCCAGCAGAAACCAGATCACGTTGAAGTTCTGGAGCGTCTGGAGTGTTGGTTTATCACACTGAGGTAGGCGAATCCACTGATGATAAAGCAAGCTGATGATGAGTTCCAGATTCATCCTCAGAGAGATGGCGCTCTGATGGGCAGTCTAGCCGAATTATCCCAACCAGAGAGTAGTCTAACGTCTGGTTGGGATATTCTAACGTCTACTCTCTGTACTGGTCTGTAAACAAAAATCGAATCAACAGAAACGCTGAGGGTCGATTAAATAGGTAAAAAGCAAGAATAGCTAACAAAATGTTGTATCCTTGGGGAGCCAAATCTAACTCTTAAACACACTTAAAACGGCCTGTGCTGGTAATGATCTGCACGTGAACGTTAGACAAGGCCTGGCTTGGTCTAGCGCATGCATCTGAGCCTAGATAAAGCAAAAATGAAGTTCGCGAAGCAAATGGGAAAAAGGGCAAAAAGCTCTGAGAGTGATTTCCGCTGGCTTCTGGACTTTTGTCTCCAGCGCATATTGTGGCGTCTTGATAAAAAGAGGCTGCTTCCCCCTGATTAAAATTTGGTTGCATTTTAATGTTTGCTTTAGTTAGATTAACATTACAGCACATCCAAGCTTCATTTAAGAAAGGAATATGTCCGCGGCACAAACTGGTAGAAATCACATGTAACAGAGAACTTTGATTTTGTAAAATGCAATGCAACCGTTCACCTGAAACACAGTGTTAACACAAATACAGTGATAACAGTGGGCACATGATATTCCCACACTGTGCTATTAGCAGATGATGTCCAGTTTATTGAAGAGATTATAACTTCTGTATGGTTTAAGGTCCCCACAATGTTTATTCCATCTCGCTTGGGCTGATATTCCACAGAGCCTCTTTTGTCCTTTGTTCTAGTCTCCTGATTCGTGATGACGCCTTGCTGTCCGCAAGGAGGGCAATAAAGATAACACATGCTGCTTAGGGGTCGCATTTAAGGCGGAAATTGAGTTTACAGACTAGTTTTAATCTAATGGTCTCTGCTCAGACCATCTCTCATGGTCAACAAGATTTAAGATGAGGATCTGAGTGTTGGGACATTCTTCTTACAGCAGTGCGAGTCATGCGCGCAATGATACGAGTAGAAAGCAGTCTGTTATAACAGAGTGCTATGCGTCTTCTCCGTGAAACACCTCATTCATAGCAGAGCACCAGGTCTCTGCTGCCCCACTGCAGACAGGTCATACTGACCCTGCACAGACAGTGCAGTTGAGATTTTAATGACACTGGCACTAAAAATAAATGGCATTTATAGTGATAAATGCTCATTGGTTTATTCAGGTGTTTCTAAAGTAAAAAGGCAATCTTTATTATTGTTATTATTTTTTTTAATCTGTCATAATTCCTTGACGCTGTGAGGGGCAGAGATTCATTTTTTATCGCTTTAGGAAGTACGATCACATTAGTCCTGTGCTCAGGTCTCTGCACTGCCCCCTGTGGCTCAGAGAATAGACTTCAAAGCAGCTCTGCTTGTATACAAGTCTCTCCATGGCCGAGCACCAAAGTACATCTCGGACATGTTAGTGCCATATGAACCATCTCAGACTCTGAGGACCTCAGGGACCGGCCTCCTGCTGGTGCCCAGAGTCAGGACTAAACATGGGGAATCTGCGTTTCAGTTTTATGCAGCTAAAATCTGGAACAGTCTTCCTGAGGATGTGAGACAGGCCGCTACTCTGGCAATGTTCAAATCTAAACTAAAAACTGTTTTGTTTGGCTGTGCATATGACTGAATGGATAGCCTGAAAATGGCACCTTTTAAATGTCTTTAAATTAAGGTTTTGTGATTTCTGTCTTGTCTTTGTGATTTGAATGCATTTTTTTCCTGTTGTGTGAAGCACTTTGAATTGCCTTTGTGTTCGAATTGTGCTCTACAAATAAACTTGCCTTGCCTTTAGGGGGCGCACCAGAGTCCTGGGTCGAAGTCCTGGTAACTGTGTTTTAGACCTCACACCCCTGACCTGTGGGGTGCCCCAAGGCAAAATTATGGGACCCCTTATTTTCAATATCTACTTGCTGCTATTAGGTCAGTTAATACACAGCAAAAAAATCCTATCAGTTATGCAGACAATATTCAGAATCAGAATCAGAATCAGAAAGAGTTTATTGCCATTGTCAATGAACAAAATTCACAAACATAGGAACTTGTCTCGGCCTTAAGGTGCAACATAAAACACTGAGTAATAATAAAACAACATATATTCAATCAAAAAAGGGCATGCATTAGGAAACAAATTAAAATTACTATACAATAAAAATAAAAATAGGCATTTCTATGTACACAAGTTTACAGTTATGTTTAAAGTTGTAGTGCAGAAAGTGACAGTGCAGTGAGTGGTTGAATATTTGCAGTTAAAGTGACAGGTGTTTTGAAGTGTTCATGAGTCCAACGGCAGAGGGAAAGAAACTATTCTTGTGGCGGGAGGTTCTGGTCCGGATGGACCGTAGCCTCCTGCCTGAGGGGAGTGGTTCAAAACAGACCATGTCCAGGGTGAGAAGGTGTCAGCTGTGATCCGACCTGCTCGTCCCAGAGCCTGGAGACGTACAGGTCCTGCAGAGATGGAAGTCTGCAGCCGATCACCTTCTCAGCAGAACGCACAATGCGCTGTAGTCTCTGTTTGTCCCTGGCTGTGGCTCCAGCAGAGGGCGCTGTAGTCTCTGTTTGTCCCTGGCTGTGGCTCCAGCGTACCACACGGTGATGGAGGAGGTGAGGATGGACTCAATGATGGCCGTGTAGAACTGCACCACCATCATCTGTGCTGGCAGCTTGGCTTTCCTCAGCTGCCGCAGAAAGTACATCCTCTGCTGGGCCTTCTTGATGAGGGAGCTGATGGAGGGCTCCCACTTGAGGTCCTGGGTGATGGTGGTGCCCAGGAAGCGGAAGGAGTCCACGGTGGTGATGGGGGAGTCTGTCATGATGAGGGGGGGCTGGGGGGCTGTGGCTTTCCTGAAGTCCACGATCATCTCCACTGTCTTCTGGGCGTTGAACTCCAGATTGTTACCGCTGCACCAGGACACCAGCCGGTCCACCTCCCTCCTGTAGACAGACTCATCCTCGTCCGAGATGAGCCCGATGAGGGTGGTGTCGTCCGCAAACTTGATGAGTTTTACGGAGTCGTAGCTGGAGGTGCAGCAGTTTGGTGTACAGGGAGAAGAGCAGAGGAGAAAGTACACAGCCCTGTGGAGCTCCTGTGCTGATAGTCCGAGTGTCTGAGACATTCTTCCCCAGCCGCACGCACTGCCTCCGATCCGTCAGGAAGTCAGTGATCCACCTGCAGGTGGAGTCAGGCACATTGAGCTGGGAGAGCTTTGTCCTGGAGCAGAGCAGGGAGGATGGTGTTGAAACGCAGAGCTGAAGTCCACAAACAGGATCCTGGCGTAGGTTCCCGGGGAGTCCAGATGCTGCAGGATGAAGTGGAGTGCCAGGTTGATGGTGTCGTCCACAGACCTGTTGGCTCTGTAGGCGAACTGCAGGGGGTCCAGCAGGGAGGAGGTGAAGGACTTGAGGTGGGGCAAGGACCAGGCGTTCAATGACTTCATGACTACAGACGTCAGCGCCACAGGCCTGTAGTCATTAAGTCCAGTGATCCGGGGCTTCTTGGGGACAGGGACAATGATGGCAGACTTGAAGCAGGCTGGGACATGGCATGACCCAGAGAGGTGTTAAAAATGTCTGTGAAGACGGGGGTTAACTCTCGTGCGCAATGTCTTAATGTAGCGGCAGAGACGCCGTCTGGTCCAGCAGCTTTTCGGGGGTTGGATTTCCGAAATAGCCTGTGAACATCCTGTTTCTGAACTGAGAGGGTGGTGGGGGAGGTGGGGGTGACCAGGTTTGGGTTGGCGGAGGTGGCCACCGTGGGGGAGGGGGTGGTCACATCAAACCTGGAGTAGAAGGTGTTAAGTTGCTCAGCCAGTTTTCGATTGTCTGCAGCAGGGGGGGCTCGGGGCTTGTGGTTGGTGAGGAGCCGGAGCACTCTGTCACTGCATCCAACAGATCAGTGTGTGGATGCAAAACAACTTTCTCCAGCTGAACTCTGAACCCAGACTGAAATCATCATCTTTGGCCATCAAAAATGAAGACAAAGTGTTAGCAGTCACCTCCAGAGTCTCTGGGGGAATCTGAGGTAATAATGGACTCAGAAAAACATTGCAAAAATAAAAAGTATAGTGTCTAAACCAGCCTTGGAGATCCATGCATTTGTCTCTAGTAGATTAAACTACTGTAACGGCCTGCTCACGAGCTGTAAAAACAGCTGCAGTACATCCAGAACGCTGCTGCTCTTGTCTTGAGATACAACCAAGATGGCGCAGCAGATAGAGTCACTGGTGTTTCGGTGCGCTTTGTTTTGTCCTTAACCATCAGAACTACAACTCCTACGGATCTAGTCCCAGTTTTTTTAGCATCTGCTGCAGACTTAGTCCTTTTTTTGGCCAAAAGAGTTAGATGCCGCAGATGAGGAAAGTGAGCCGGTGCGCACGTACGTCCTTACCTGGGTGTTTCCTCTCTTTCCTCCTGTTTTATGCTTCACTGAGAGGTGGCTCTGCGAGTTGGTCCCGGACTGCGCCATACAGCTGGAGGGCTTCTTGCTGCTCCGCACGGACAGACAAAGGGATCTCTCCAGGGGGAAAACACAAGACGGAGGTCTCTGTTTTTACATTAACAAGCATGGTCTTCCGATGTGACTGTAATCTCCAAACTCTGCTCTCCTGCTCTGGAATATCTCTTCATTAACTGCAAACCATTCTACTCTCCACGTGAGTTCGCCTCATTCATTCTGGCTGTTGTTTACATTCCACCAAGCCCAAATGTGTAGTAGGCACAATGTGCGCTCTCAGACCAGGTGTGGAGAGAACCTTCCCGAACTCCTTGTGTATTATCCTGGGCAATTTTAACTAGGGTAATCTCAGCCATGAACTACCAAAGTACAGACAGTTTGTTAAAGTCCCGACCAGAGAGCAGAGCACGTTGGATCACCGTTCCACAATACTCAGTAAAGCCTTCCGCACCGCGGCTCGTGCTGCTGTGGGCTTTTCAGCTCAAGCCATGGTTTACCTGATCCCCACGTACAGACAGAGGCTGAAGCTCTCTAAACCTGTAATGAGGACCTCTAAGAAGTGGACGAGTGAGGCAGTGGAGGAGCTACGTGCGTGTTTGGACATTACAGACTGGGAGGTTTTCAGAGAGCTGCTACAGATAAGTTGGATGAGTACATGGACACAGTGACGTCATACATTTGATTCTGTGAGGACAGCATCATACCAACACAAACCAAAGTCACTTTCAATAATGACAAACTCTGGTTCACACCAAAACTGAGGCAGTTAAGGCAGCAGAAGGAGGCAGTGCAGTATGGATTTAACAGAGAGGTGTCTGACAACAAACCCGCCTCTGTGTGGAATGGGCTCCGGCTTCTCACCAACTACAAGCCCAGAGCCCCCCACACTGCACATGACCGAAAACTGGCCAAGGAACATAACACCTTCTACTCCAAGTTTGAGACCGCCCCCCCTTCCTCCACTGCCACCTCTGCCAACCCAACTCTACCACCACTCTCTCAGTTCAGAGACAGGATGTAAACAGACTATTTCAGAAGAACCCGACAGTGTCTCTGCTGCCACTCTGAGACACTGTGCAGGGGAGTTGACTCCCGTCCTCACAGACATTTTTAACACCTCCCTTGAGTCATGCCATGTCCCAGCCTGCTTCAAGTCGTCCATCATTGTCCCTGTCCCCAAGATGCCCTGGACTTAATGACTACAGGCCTGTGGCACTGACGTCTGTAGTCATGAAGTCATTTGAACACCTGGTCTTGCCCCACCTCAAGTCCCTCACCTCCTCCCTGCTGGACCCCCTGCAGTTTGCCTACAGAGCCTGTCGGGTCGATGCTATCAACCTGGCACTCCACTTCCTCTTTCAGCATCTGGACTCCCCGGGAACCAAGGACAAACTCTCCCAGCTCAACGTGCCTGACTCCACCTGCAGGTGGATAACTGACTTCCTGACGGATCGGAGGCAGTCCGTGCGGCTGGTAAATAATGTCTCAGACAGTTGGACTATCAGCACAGGGGCTCCACAGGGCTGTGTACTTACACAACTCCGTAAAACTGATCAAGTTTGCGGACGACACCACCCTCATCGGGCTCATCTTGGACGGGGATGAGTTTGTCTACAGGAGGAGGGACCGGTGGTGGACCGGCTGGTGGACCGGCTGGTGGACCGGCTGGTGGACCGGCTGTGGACCGGCTGGTGGACCGGCTGGTGGACCGGCTGGTGGACCGGCTGGTGGACCGGCTGGTGGACCGGCTGGTGGACCGGCTTGTTGGGATGGATTTCCGGCTCTTGGTGACCGCGTGGACCGGTCTGGTTCTCTGAGCTAAGGCGGTAACAACCTGGAGTTCAACGCCCAGAAGACGGAGATGATGTGTGGACTTCCGGAAAGTCACAGCCCCCAGCCCCCCTCACCATGACAGACTCTCCCATCACCACCGTGGACTCCTTCAGCTTCCTTGGTACCACAATCACGCCCAGGACCTCAAGTAGGAGCCCACCATCAGCTCCCTCAGTCAAGAAGGCCAGCAGCAGGTTTGAGGTTGTACTTCCTGCGGCAGCTGAGGAAAGCCAAGCTGCCAGTGCAGATGATGGTGCAGTTTTACACGGCCATCATTGAGTCCATCCTCACCTCCTCCATCACCGTGTGGTACGCTGGTGCCACAGCCAGGGACAAACAGAGACTACAGCGCCCTCTGCTGGAGCCACAGCCAGGGACAAACAGAGACTACAGAGCATTGTGCGTTCTGCTGAGAAGGTGATCAGCTTCAGACTTCCATCTCTGCAGGACCTGTACGTCTCCAGGGCTCTGGGACGAGCAAGTCGGATCACAGCTGACCCTTCTCACCCTGTGAACAGTTTCTTTCCCTCTGCCGTTGGACTCATGAACACTTCTTAAACACCTGCCACTTTAACTACAACTATTCAATCACTCACTGCACTGTCACTTTCTGCACTACAACAGTAAATTTAACTGTAATTCTTGTGTAAATAGTTATGCCTTTTTTAATTTTTATTTTATACTATAGTAATTTTAAATTGTTTCTTAGCATGCCCTTTTGATTTCATATATGTTGTTTTTATTATTGATCACTGTTTAATGTTGCACCTTAATGCCGAGACAAGTTCCAGTTTAAGATTTTAACTTCTTTGTTTAGTTTGTATGTTTTGATTAGCTCCCTCCATGTTGTACAACCAAGTACAAATTTTACCCAGGGATTCTTAACTTCCTCCAAATAACTCAACCGTTTGTCATCTGCCAGTAAGGCAGTACAAGAACCCCCGGCCCAACATTAATCACAATATTATTCCATTGAGCTTCATATTCTGGGTCACACAAGTATGATTTGAGCATAAAGTACATAAAGTAAATTTTCAGACAAGGTAAACTCCAACCTCCTTTTTGTTTTGATAATTGTGAGTTTTAAATTGGATTCATGCCATACAAATCTTGAGATTGTTTTATTCCACTCATCAAACAGCCAGTTGGGGATGGAAATTGAGTCTGGAATAGATAGCGAAATCTGAGCAAAACATTCATTTCTGTAGTTTCAATCCTTTTGCTTAGACTTAAGTATGGGATAATTCAAGATCTTTATTTATAGTGTAGAAAATTAGAGTATAGTTCTTGTTGATAGTTCTTTTATAGAGGACCACACCTAAATATTTAAGGGATTCTGTCTACCATTTAAATGGGTCTAAATGACGGAGGGGGTTGCCAGTAAGAGACACTTTCAGTTTTTTGCACATTCAGTTTGTATCCAGACATTGTGACAATATCATGACGGAAATGCATCACATTAGGTATGGAAATTTCTGATTTGGTTAGATACTGTATAGTAAAACATCATCTGTTTAGCAGGCAATTTTATGCTCCGTCCCATCAATTGAGACACTATAAATTGTTTTCCATTGTCTTATATATTGGGCCAATGCTTCCAAGCACAACGCGAACTAAAGGGGGGACCAAGCACAACCCTGCCTTACCCCTCTTTCCAAAGTCAGTGAGTCTGTCAAGTTACTGTAAATTAAAATTTTAGATGTTGGGATATTGTAAAGAGTTAACTAAAACAACCGAACACAATAGAACAAACAAAATGCAAAGAGCTCACAGACTGATCAAAAAAGAGATCTGAGAGTGGAGGGGAAAACGAGAAAAAGGCCCTCTGGTTTGTAAATACCCAGGTAAAAATTTATCAAAGTTGGAATACACTGGCCCACATTGGGCAAATGCTCACATGTCTCCAGTACAGGCTAGGTTCCTTTCATTGAAATAAAGAAAATAAAAGGGAGAAATTGTCAGAGCAGGTCCTGTTTTGAATTAGCAAATGACAAAGCCTCTTCCACTGTAGTGAATCTTTTTATTTTCGTTGAAGAAAGAGACTTGGGGCTTGGTTGACTTGGGTTTGCCCGCAGCAAGACGTCTGGATGCAGCCATGACACGCTGTTTATCACTGAAGTTGTGGAAATTTAGTATAATAGGCAAAGGACACTGGTTCTGAGCCAGGGAACAATGCCCAATCTTCATTTTCCAAGCTTTTGTTGGAAGTTTAAGATATTTTGGGATCCGGGGCTCTATATACTTGACCACATCTTTACCCTCTTTGTTCTCTGGAATGCCGACAATCCTCATATTGCATCTGCGTTCTCGATTCTCTTGGTCGTCCAGTTTGTCTGTCAAAACATGCACCTGCTTTGTCAATTCTGCTACGTTGGTTTGTAAAGAGAGACTACAGCGCTCTGCTTAGAAGGTGATCAGCGGCAGACTTTCATCTGCAGGACCTACATGTCGCCAGGACACGGGGACAAGCAGGTCAGATCACAGCTGACACTTCACACCCTGGACATGGACTATTTGAGCCACTCCCCTCAGGCAGGAGGCTACGGTCCATCCGGACCAGAACCTCCCGCCACAAGAATGGTTCCTTTCTCTCTGCTGTTGGACTCATGAACACATTTTAATTTATATTATTGTAAATTCAAAACGTTTATGCATGGCCTTTTTTATTAAATTTTGCTACCATTATTATTCATTGTTGTATGTTGAACCTTAATGCCAGAGAGACAGCGTCCCTCAGGTCAAAGACCTCCTCCTCGGCCGCTGCGGCCCGAGTATCTAGTTAGCTATTTATGGATTTCAAATGACGCGTTTCTGCCAAGGAGGCATCTATCTTTGCATCCACAGTGTTTGTAATCTTGTCAGTAATCTCCTGCAAAGCCGCCATAATCAGCGGGTCTATCACGGTCCCCTCCACCGCCGTGTCTGATCCGGGGCTGGGACTGGAGCGGGCACGAGAGGCTACACATCTCTCAGTTCTAGATTATGGTGATATTATATATGCATTCTAAAGCAACAGTCTTAAAACCTCTGAACTCAGTTTATCATTCAACTCTAAGGCTCAGCTCTAAGGCTCAGCTCTAAGCTCAGCTCTAAGCTCTAAGGCTCAGCTCTAAGGCTCAGCTCTAAGGCTCAGCTCTAAGGCTCAGCTCTAAGGCTCAGCTCTAAGGCTCAGCTCTACTAAGGCTCAGCTCTAAGGCTCAGCTCTAAGCTCTAAGCTCAGCTCTAAGGCTCAGCTCTAAGGTTCATTACAGAAAGAAGGATACAGAACTCACCACTGTGAATTAGATTCTAAAGTAGGATGGCAACACTGGATACAAGAAAAGCACTGCCTTTTGTTTGTTTATAAGGCTCTTGTTGGCATTTTGCCTGATTATTTATCAGGTTTGGTGTACATAAGATCAGGTATTCAGCACTTGAGATCTCACTAAATTTTTAGGATACAATCCCACCGTGTCAACACAGAAACAGGAAAAAAGGCCTTCAGCAACTTTGATCCCTGTGGAACAAAACACAATTAAAAAAAATAAATAATAATAATTGTATGCCTTTTAATGATTTTAAACCACTGGTTAAGGACTACCCGCAGTGTTTTATTATTTTTTATTTGGATATCTTGTTGTTTGTGTGTTTATTTAATCTGTGTATTGCTTTTAACAGGATGCATATATATATATATATATATATATATATATATATATATATATATATATATATATATATATATATATATATATATATATATATATACATACAACACATACATATACATACATATACACACACACCACGTGTTTTTATATATATTTTTTATATATGTATATTTATACACACAGTATATACATGTATATGTGTGTGTGTGTATATATATATATATATATATATATATTATATATATATATATATATAATATATATATGTATGTGTGTGTGCATATATATATATGCACACATATATGCTGTTCTGGTGTAACTCCATTTCAATGCAAACCTCACACTCTCCCCTTCACTGACCATATGCTTATCACCTTCAACATAAATCTGTCATTATCCAAACTCTTCCTTCCTCGCACCATATCATTTCGCAAAATCAAGGACATCAACATCAACACATTTTCATCTGACATTAATAACTTCCCCAGTACAGTCGCTAACACCCCAACTGACGACCTAGTCTCTCTCTATAAGAACAACCCTCCGTACCCTTCTCAACTCCCACGCTCCACTAAAAACCCGACCTGTTTCCTTCTCCCGCTCTGCACCCTGGTTTACACCCACACTCCGACTACTCAAAGCCAAAGGACGACAACTGGAACGCTTACAAAACAAAACTGGACTCACCATACACAAGGAACATGTACAACAACCACATTCAGCTCTAGAAGGACACTATATCTGCTGCCAAATCCTCCTACTATTCCGGTCTGATCCACTCGAATCAACACAACTCTCAAGACTCTCTTCTCCCTCCTCTCAAACATAACAAAACCCCTGACTCGCTCCCAACCATCTGCATTCACCTGACTTCTGTAACTCCCTCATGTCCTTCTTTGTTTCCAAGGTGACTACCATCCATCACAACCTAACAAGCCAAGCTGCAGTTCCTGGAGTGGACATCTCTTCCCCCTCTCTCATGTTACACCATTTTCATAGCTTCTCCCTTCCCTCTGTCCAAACAATCTCTGAATTCATTTTTGAACTCCAAACCTTCCACCTGTTCACCTTGACCCTCTCCCCACAGCTCTCGTCAAATCTTGCCTACCTTCGCTTGCCCCCTTCATTTCTAATGTCATCCACTCATCCTTGACCTCCGGAACTGGTTCCATTATCACTCAAAACTGCCTCTGTTACCCCTATTCTGAAAAAACCTGGATTAGATCCCAACAATTTCAATAATCTGCGCGCCCATCTCTAATTTACCTTTTATATCCAAAATTCTTGAAAAAGTAGTCGCCTCTCAACTTCCACACCCATCTCATTTCAAACAGTCTCTATGAACATTTGACACCATCTCACACAGCACTCTCATCCATAGGCTTAAATCTATTGGCATCTCCACACATTCCTCTCTCTTGGTTCATTTCCTATCTCTCCGATCGCAGTCAATTCATACACAACTGAAATCCACCAATCCAACCCCTTCCCTGTCCCAGCTGGTGTGCCCCAGGGGCTCTGTCCTGGGTCCCCTTCTTTTCATCATCTACATTCTCCCTCTTGGTTCCATCTTCCGTAAACACAACATTCATTTCCATTGCTACGCGGATGACACACCAGCTCTACCTCTCCTCTAAACCCACTGCATCACTTCCACCAGCCTCTCTCACCCTCTGTCTGCAGGAAATCAATTCCTGGTTCTCTTCAAATCTCCTCAAACTCAACAGCTCTAAAACCGAAGTCCTACTGGTAGGCACCCCTTCCACTCTCTCAAAATCAAACAGTTTTTCACAATTTCTATCAATGACTCCACTGTCCTCCCCTCCCCTCAAGTCAAGAGTCTGGGTGTCATCCTCGACAGCACCCTTTCTTTTCCACTCCCACATCAACAACATCACTCGTTCTGCCTACTTCCACCTTCACAACATCTCTCGTCTCCGTCCTTCTCTCACTCCTCACACCACAGCCATACTTGTCCATAGTCTACTAGTCACCTCCCGGATCGATTATTGTAACTCTCCTCTTTGGTCTCCCCAATAAATCCCTCTAGAAACTGCAGCTTCTCCAAAACTCTGCAGCCCGCATTATCACCAGGACGCCCTCCCGCCATCACATCACCCCCGTCCTTCAACAACTTCACTGGCTCCCCATAAAACAACGGATTCACTTTCAAAATTATCCTAAATACTTTCAAAGCTATCCATAACCTGGCTCCACCGTACATCTCTGACCTCCTCCACATCTCCACTCCCTCTCGCTCCCTCAGGTCCTCCTCCTCTCTCCAGCTCTCTGTCCCCTCTTTCCGTCTTATTTCAATGGGGGGCAGAGCTTTCAGCCGCTCTGTCTCCTCAGATCTGGAACTCTCTCCCTCCTGACCTCCGCAACATAGACACCCTTCCACTTTTCAAATCCAGACTCAAAACTCACCTGTTCAGACAATCCTACACCACATAACTCAGTCACTCCAACACCATCATCCAGTTCTGTACTGTGGGTGTTTTATTCTGTTGTTTTATTCTGTTGTTTTATTCTCTTGTACAGTGTCCTTGGGTGTTCTGAAAGGCGCTTTTAAATAAAATGTATTATTATTATTATTATTATTATTATTATTATTATTATTATATAATAGATATTCACACACATGCATAATAATTACATACCATTACTAATAAAATAAAATGAAGAAATAAATTTATTTTTTGTAGGAAATGTGTAAGCATGTTCCAGTTAGGGGGTGCTTCTAGTGTGTCAACTTTCGTGATTGATTGCTCTATGGCGATAGGGTCTAAGAGTAGGTTTTTCCATTGGTGAAGGCTGATTTTTTTTCCCCTGTTTATAAGTATTGTTTTTTTTGGCAATAGTTAGGGCTACTAGAGGGAGTTTATTGTCTGCTGGGTCCAAGTTTACAAAAGATGTGTCTCCAAGTAGACAGAGTGAAGGGCTGTGAGAGATGCAGCAGTCCATAACGGCGTGATTCTGTCACCTGGACAGGATCGTAAAAGCATGCATGTTGGTGTCAGTACCGTTGTGTGCAAACCTTAATCTCATCCAATATAAAATACAAATTTTATATTGGATGAGATTAAGGTTTGCATTGTCAGACATATTGTGGATGTCATAGAAGATTTTGGTCCAGAAGCCTGAATCAGGGAAGTAAATTTTCCCAATTTTTTATGGGGAATAAAGATTTTTTGTCTGATTCTATAATGATTTTGTAAATATTAGCTGTTAGTCTTTTTGTTGATTTGATATATATTAGTCTTGAGATTTGTGGGTGAGGGTAAGATTGATAGTTTTTATGTTGTAAGTTCTTTGAATCAATCATTTGAGTTGGTAATATTCCAAGTATTGTGTGTCTCTCAAGCCAAACTTCTGGACCATTTGTGAAAATGCCAATAGAATTTTGAGATTATGGACTCAAGAGATTGAAACCAGGTTGAGTTTTGAGGAGTTGGAATCATAGAGCGAAGATCATTTATTTTGGGTTGCTATTCGACCAATGAGGGCTATCGGGAGATTCATCCAGTGTTGGAGGTTGTCTGTGATTAATTTAAGGAGTAATTGAGATTGACCAGCTCTGACAACTTGGGGGAAATGCCAATGCCATAGTAAGTAATGTGATTTGTGCATATGGGTATAGGAGGGATATGGACTGCCGCATCCCAACTATCTGTAGAGGTAGGATGGTGGATTTGTGATGGTTGATTGAACAGTCTAAAAAATAGGAAAAACTTGCACATCCAAATCGAAACAGGTGCATAAGAGAAGGAGAGAGCACAGCTCGTCAAACTTAAAAAAGAAGAAAACTCTCACATTCTGTCTTCCTTGCAGCATCGGTGATTCATTAACATTGCAACGTTTCTGCCCATGGCCTTCGTCAGTTGATTGAATAGTCTGAAATATTTGAGAATTGTTGCATCAGTTTGATTGTTTCTGTCAGGGATGTGTATGGTTGCTGTAAGTAAAGTAATATATCATCTGCATGCTTGTGGAGCAAATTGAGTTGAATTCTTTGCTGGGGGTGGAGGCTGTGGTTGTGGTGCTGCTGATGTTGTTCTGTGTCTGACTGATGTATTAAGAATTCTTCTCTCATTCTGCTCTTCTGCTCAGGACCAGGTGTGGACCATTTTTCTTAAACAGGTCCTCTTGTTTCCAGAAAAGATAGAGGTTCTCAATGTAGTGCAACCCTCTTGGTGCACACTCTCTCTTTAAATCTCCTGCAGAGGCCAATATTTTTTTAGTTAGTCCTGACCAACTGCTTCAGAATCAGAAAGAGTTTATTGTCTTTGTCAATGAGCAAAATTCACAAACATAGGAACTTGTCCTTGAAGGAAAGACATAAATCTTTATTTTATTCATGCGATAATGGCACTGCACAAAATTACTACACTATTTCCTTAGGAGTTGGTAATAAAATGCACACAGTGCAAAGCTAAATCTAGTTATTGCAAATAATATATCTTGGAAAATTACCTAAATCGGCCTTATATCTCAACCCAAATGTATCAGCAGAGCTTTTCAGCTGTTCTGGATTCTAATATAAATGCATCGGCTATGGAAAAAAAAACATATTGGCCTATCTCTTACAAAAACCTAATAGCATTATTGTCTAAAAACAATAACTAGCAAGTTATTCTTGAAATCTAACCAAACCAGTTTGCATTAACACACTGACGAAATGACCTGTCTCTATCTCTGCTCTCTTTCCAGGGGATGGCTGGTGGCGGCGGGATGACTCACATGATGCAGAGGCCATGCAAGCGTACAGCTCTCTGAACACCCTCACTCTGCTCAAGAGCACCAAGCCACAATTTGAGAACTTCACTCTGGAGATGAAGGGGGCCCTGAGGCGTGCTGGCCTGCATGATGGAGTGAATACTTTCAATCTGATAATACTTCTGAGAGTACTGTAGTATGCAGGAACTGACTGTGTGCCTGGCATCACACCAGTACACTGCAGCGGTCCTATTTCCTCGGCCTTTCATCAATTTATTGGAATCATGGACACAAATTATTGAACAGCTTTAATATTTCACCCTGTCACGACACATGATACTACAGTATTTGTGCAGGGTGTCAAAAAACAAAGAACAGTTTTAAAAGGAGACACTAAAGGCAAACTAATTGTTTTCAATGTTTTGTTGGTCAGTTTGCTCCTTCAACATGAGAACTTGAACATACAAATAACAAAAGTGTGCCCCTAAAGATGTTTTGTTATTTTATTAAATCCACTTGCATCCATAGATTTATATGGGAACTTGTAACTCCAAAGGCTGTTTTCTCCAAAGGCCTTTTTCAATCACACAAAAATATCAACCCTCACAGGAGCACCTGCATCAGGAAGTTTTCTCAAACTGGATGTCGGTGAGAGTTAAAGAATGACCCATTGAATTTCCCCGACATGCAGTTTGAGAAAACTTCCACAAGCCAAGGGCTGGAAGTTCACGCCATCTCTTTTACAGTGCAACTGGAACGTATTCACTTCTACATTTTGTTATGGTACAGCCTTATTCTAAAATGTATTCAATTCATTATTTGCCTCAACATCCTACAAACAATACCCCGTAATGACAACGTGAAAGAAGGTTTTTTGAATTCTTTGCAAATGTATTACAAACATGCACATGTACATAAGTATTCACAGCTTTTGTTCAATACTTTGTCGAAGCACCATTGGCACTAATTATTGAGAAGTGCCTTCAGTCTCTTCTTCTGGAAGTTCTCCTCTTGCCACAGATACGCTGGCGAGCTCTCGGAGTGACCATCAGGTTCTGGTCACCTCCCTGACTAAGGCCTTTCTCCCTCGATTACTCAGTTTGGCCAGGCCAGCTTGAGGAAGAGTATTGGTGGTTCCAAACTTTTTTCATTTACGGATGATGAAGGCCACTACACTCACATGAACCTTTTCCAAATCCTGGCCAATCAACTGAATTTAAAACAAATTGACTTCAATCACGTTGTAGAAGCATCTCAAGGATGATCAGTGGAAAAACGATGTACCAGTGTCATCACACAATGCTGTGAATATTATTATTATTATTATATTATGTACAGGTGTTTTTTTTGTTTGTTTTATTTTTATACATTTGTAAAGAATTCAAACACCCTTCTTTCATGTTGTCATCATGAGGGGTTGTATGTAGAATTTTGAGGCAAACGTTGAATTTGGAATAAAGCTGTAACATAACAAAATGTGGAAGAAGTTAATGCTTTCCAGATGCAGTGTATGCCAATTATATACTATTATTATCTTATAATAGTATTATAATAGGCAACATTATTTTTTGACAATGTACCAATTAATTATATGTTATATCAAATGGTTTAAAAATAATAATTTAAATAGTGAATTGCTTCTTTAATTTGAGGTCGAATACAGTATATAGCTGACATGTGCTGTAGAGCAGAATTCTGCTTTTGCACTAATGAACATCACATTGGATTCTGTGACTGACTTTGTTCTGCCCAAAACTTCACTGCATGCAGCGATGTGATTGGCTGATTGGCGTTGCGTGCAAAAACTTTTCCCACAGGCAGCAGCTGTCTGCTGCACACAAACAGCGGCATGTATTGCGCTCAAAACACACACATACGCACACACGCGCACGCAAGCACACACACACACACACACACACACACGCGCGCATGTAAGCGCACGCACACACACGCACAGACACACGCACATGTACGCGCACGCACACACACACGCGCAGACACACACACACGCACAGACACACACGCACACACACACACACACACACGCACACACGCACACACACACACACACACGCACCGTATTCAGAACACATTTTCTGTTGAGCAAGCCACAGCATCACTGTGCTCTAATGCAATAGGTCTCAACCTGAGGCTCAGGGCGCATAATGATTTCAGGGGGTCCCCGGATGATATGAGGGAACATTTTTTAATTCATATGAAACTTAAACAAGGCTTGACACTCTTCAAATGCAGTGGTAAATATAGTTAATTATCTGTTGTTCTACCAAAGTAATTTATTGAGATCAATATCCTCAAAATAAAATCAAACATTACACACAAGGCTACATTTTGGGGGTAGTTTGGGGGTAGCCTACTTCTTTATGTTTGGGGGTCACGGAAGTCGGGGAGAGACTGCTGCCCCCGCGACCCGGCCCCGGATAAAGCGGAAGAAGATGGATGGATGGTCACGAACACTAATGGTTGTTATTTTGGGGGTCGCAACAATTTAAGAACATTTTCGTTCTCCATATTCATGCACCATGAATATGAGTCGGTTTGTACCGCCACCTTTACCTGATGGAGGGGTTTGAGTGCCCGATTGGGTCTAGGAGCTATGTTGTCAGGGGCTTCATGCCCCTGGAGGGTGACCCTAGGCAAACAGATCCTAGGTGATGGGAATGACCAAGAGTGATTGAGAAGCCTTTAATCTCTATAAACAAGGCCAGTTATGTTGCCCAGATTGACATTACCGGGGCCCCACCCTGGGGCCAGGCCTGGGGTGGGTGCTCAATGGCAAGCATCTGGTGGCCGGGTCTTTCCCCATGCGGCCAGGCATAGCCTGAAGGACTGACGTGGGGCCGTCTTCCTGTGGTCCCACCACCTGTTGGAGGATCCGTAAGGGGTCAATGCAGAGAGAGCTGCGCTCTAAGTGCATCTTTACGCTCAGTTATGTCTAAATTCTGTCCCTCATTAGGCTAATATCTCAGTGAATATGAGTTGGATAAATCATGCAGCATTTTTAAGATTAACACAGAAAACACGTCTGAACAGTCCATACTGTCTCCTACTGTCCTACTGTTTCCACGAGAGCAAGAGAGCCAGAGAGCCAGAGTGTTTTCTCACCTCTGCTGTTTGTAGATGATGTTGTCCTGATGGCTTCATCAAACCTGGACCTGCAACATGCACTGGGACGGTTTGCAGCAGAGTATGAAGCAGCGTCTGCAGTGATGCGGTCGCTATATTGGACTGTTCTGATGAAGTTGAAAGACAAAGCTCAGAGATGCCTCCTGGACGACTCCCCATGGAGGTATATCTCACCGGAAAGAGCCCCTCGGGGAAGACCCAGGACATGCTGGAAGGACTATGTCACTCAGCTGGCCTGGGAACGCCCCTGCGGAGCTGGTGGAACTGTCTGGGATGAGGGAAGTCTGGGAGTCCCTGCTTAGACTTCTGCCTCCGCGACCCGGCTCCGAATAAGTGGAAGAAGATGGATGGATGTAATAAAACACACATTATTTTACAGCTTAACATGCAGAGAACGTGTCAGTCATCACTGTCCCCTCATGTAAGCTCATTTTGTGTGTGCCTTCCTCCACAGCTCCTCCCAGCGCTGGGCTCCTGTGTGTTAGGAGTGAGGTGTTAAAGGAGCAAATGAGAGCGAGAGAGGCGGAATGGGACGGAAAGACACGAATTCCCAGTTCATTTTAAATTAAATTAGTCTGAAACAATTTCTTAAACTCATTCATCACTAACACATGGGCAGGCTGCACTGCTGCGTTTTCCTTGAACGAGGGGCTTACGGTTAACTCCAAAGTTTCATGTCAGGGGTTTGTGTCCGGATGGGATGGCGCTTGGGAGATCAGAGTCCGCCTTTCAGTGACCTGGGACCTACAGTATACACACCAAACCCTACAATCTTGAACTTATTTTGTAAGATTTTGATAGATTGAACTGAAGAATTTCTCAATATTTAATTAAAAGCGTAATTTATGAACATTTTAATGGAATTTTAGTGGAATGTTAATATTAGGCCATTTTTACTAAAGCCAATAGCCAATATCCCATCGACAACTACATTAAGATTTTTGTTTGTTTGACAGTTATAGTATGGGGTAAAGAGATGGGAGAAACATTCTGCCAATGGTCGAGGCCAAGAACAGAGCCCACGACACAGTGGTGGTAGCAACCACACATGTGCAACGCCCTTATTCACTGCACCACCAGCGAAGCACATTACAATTTGAATTTGTCTCAATCAATTTTTCAGATTTATAAGTCCCAAATATTAATTCAATTCAATTCAATTCCAATTCAATGTATTTTTGTAACGCCCAAAATCACGACAGTGGTTGCCTCAAGGGGCGACAGTGGAAAACAGAATAAAAACAGAATAAACAGTGTTCATAAGGACTTGGAAATGTCCCAGCATCCCGTGTCCTTAGACAGATGTCCCAAGCTCCCTGTCCTTAGACCCATAACCATGGTGACATGCAGGGCCATGGTGGCCATATTAGCAATTTTTACATGAATTAAAATGTCTTATTTAAATGTTTTCTTGCATTTATGTAAATAAACTACTGGAGACATTTCATCCAGAAAAGTTACATTGTGAAACTTTAACTGTGTATAACTTTAAGTCCCAAAACAATAACCTGACTCTTTGACCATAATGCAATTTCCTCATCAAAAGCTTCCCTGGAGTGTTTTCTTTCATTGGTGGACGGTTCCTTCAGGAGCATTCTAATCCAGTGTGTGGTGTTTCAGGTGAACCTGTTCATGGAGGGCTTCCACGATGCCCTACTTCTCTATGCCATTGCCCTGCAGGAGGTGCTACACAGTGGCCACAAGAAGAGCAATGCGTCTGAGATCACCTCCCGCATGTGGAATCGTACATTTGAGGGTATGTGTCCTGCCAGAGACATGAGCCTACACAGACCTGCTGCATGTTCTAAAACTGTGTTGAATGTAAATGCATGGAAATCTTTGCTTTGCTTTGTAATAATAGACTCATTATTATTCATTTGTATTCTCTTTAGGCATTGCTGGGCCAGTGTCCATAGATGCCAATGGGGACAGAGATGGGGACTTCTCCCTGATGTCCATGACAGACACTGAGGCAGGGACATTCGAGGTAGCAACACAGCAAGGACCACTGCTGACCATCACGAACTATCATTGTTGTACCCTGCTGACAACTCCTGAACACTGACCACTGCTAACCATTTCTGACAATTGCTGACCATCACTGACAACAGCTCCACTACTGACTAAGGAACATCCCTAACAACTACTGACCACTGCTGACAACTCCAGACTGCTGCTGACCACCAGTGATCACCACTGAGCACTACTGTCAGCTAACCACCTATCACTAGTAATGACCGTTACTGTGCCTGTGTGTCCTCTGCAGACAGTGGCTAATTACTTCGGGGAGAATGGGACATTTCAGATGCTAACGCCTTTCAACAGAGAACACTTCACCCTTAGAGGCCGTGTCCGTCCGCCCCCCGAGACCACGGATAAGTCCTGTGAGTACCCCTCACCGTATAGGGTCACTTGCTTAGTCTGAGTCTGACCCATGAACTTTCTCCACAGGTGGGCTCGGTGTCTCCGCATTAACCGGAGTCATTGTGGGCGCTGTTCTGGGAGTCACACTGCTGGTGGCATTCTACTTTGTAAGGTAACATCAGCGTAATGGTTTGACATTTTTATTTAGTATTTTCAGAAATGTGGAAGAGGGCTGTCATCCAGGCAGGTGAGGGCGTTTTATTGCAATTTCATTTTCTTGATCGGTGACATGCAGATGGCCATGGTGACATGCAGATGGCCATGGTGACATGCAGATGGCCATGGTGACATGCCCATGGCCATGGTGACATGCCGATGGCCATGGTGACATGCGCAGGGCCATGGTGACATGCGCAGGGCCATGGTGACATGCCCATGGCCATGGTGACATGCCGATGGCCATGGTGACATGCGCAGGGCCATGGTGACATGCGCAGGGCCATGGTGACATGCAGGGCCATGGTGACATGCAGGGCCATGGTGACATGCGCAGGGCCATGGTGACATGCAGGGCCATGGTGACATGCCCATGACATGCCATGGTGACATGCCCATGCCATGGCCATGGTGACATGCAGGGCCATGGTGACATGGCCCTGCATGTGTCACCATGGCCCTGCACATGTCACCATGGTGGCCATGTCTGCTTGCCAATGCCCAATTTTGTCAGCTTTCAGAAGCTAAGCAGGCCAGCCATACACTGTAATAGTAATAATAATAGTACATTGTATTTGGCAGCGTTGCGAAGCCATTTTGGCACAAATTAAAACAAAAATTCAGCTGCTCGCTATTGTGTACTGCAGCTCTCCGCAGTCAGGCCGCCAGCACACAGCACTTTGTTGTGATGACGTTTACGGTGGCGCACAGTAAAGGGGCAGGCTGATAACAGCGTTATGGTTTTCAACCCGGAAGTTTTAGTCCTTTTAGATCAATATTGCAATTTTAGATGTCTAAAATAAAACATAATTATCCACAGTTGTCAGATTACTACAGACCAGACCAAATTTAGGCACGCATGTCAAGGTGGGCATGCAGAGGTTTTTCGACACGTGTAGCTACATGGTAAAAAAATGTTTTATTTATTTTTATATATACATTTTGAGAATTATGAGGAGTGGGCCTCTAGTCTGCTGCTGAGGAAATTAAATATCAGTAAAATGAAGCTCCAAAAATCACCAGAATGCAGGGATTTACTTCAGTTTACTTTTTATAGGGCCACAAAATAAAGACTGTCATGTGAGAATTGAGTGATTGCGATGTGACTGCGTTTATGGGGCACACTCAGAGGCAAGAACTTTTCAAAGTGGCACCGAAGCCAAAAAGTTTGCAGACTCCTGCTTTCGACTATGTAGCACACAAAAGTACAATAGGTCTTCTTTACGGTTAGGGCTTTGGCACAGGTTCTTGGGTCTTGACAGAACTGCATTGTGAGGGAGTCATCCAGGTGAGGGAGCCATACAGGCAGTAAAGGCAGTTTCTTTTCACAATCCAATTCTGCCACACAAGCGCCACTGCAGATTAAGATTAGGTTTAGGATTGGTTTAAAGAATGGGTTATTTGGTTAAATAACCCCATTATCGTACAGAAAGTCCAAATTATGGTATTTTGGCCAAAATGATACATACCAAAATGTGCACTATATTGCATAAACATATTTTGCAATCTCTAACATAAACAACAATAGCAGATCAAAATTAGAGTCCCACGCACCCTAGAAAAATTATTCTTGGGTCCAAAGTGACGTCACACACTTTTACTACTGCCATCTTGAGGAGGAAAGCCGCATGTTGCAATGCAGCTAAAATGTTTCCTAACAAAGCATTCCTCTTCTGTAACATCCTCAAAAAACCCCTTTGTGGCCAGAAATGTATTACTGTGGTCAGGAGGGACCAATGGACTAAAGAAATCACTCCGGACTACATGCTGAGCTTTTTGTTTCAGGTAGTTTGCTGCTGGCTAATGCTAGTTTATATATTATTTTATTTGTTATTATTTGACATTATATAGTGTTTCGCCCAGATGTCTCTATCTATTCCAGACTTTGCCAATTTCCTTCCCTAACCAGTTATTTGATGAGTGGGATAAAACCATCTCTAGATTTATATGGCGTGGTAAAAAAAAAAATTACCAATTCTAAACCCTACAACTTCCAAAAAATAGTAGAAAAAGATTCAGTTGTAGTCATCTGGACTCTGTTTTAGAAAAACAAAACATTTTGACTCTCATCCAAGAGTCATTCTCAATCTGTGAATCGAGTCTGGGAACTTTATATCCTCCTCTGTGTAAGCCCTGCCCACAGGGCGGGACCTCCAAATAAAGGGGAGTTATTGGTTTCACTTGATACTAATCTCTTTGTTTACTAACAGCCCTGAGATGGGCTATCAACATCCTATTGTCCACTGACTTTGGCTCCCTCTACACTGAGTACCTGATTAGCATCAGAATGCCTCGGGCGTCTCCAGGGTTTCAATAAACCATTATAAACAACCGGAAGGTTGAATCTTAAACCTCCATTACGATTTAAGGAAAGATTCTCTTTTTTAACAAAGATGGCCTCCTTAACCCCTCTTTTGTGTAGGCATCTTGAATAAACAGGGACTTTGTGTTGACTAAAAATTCTTTGCAGTTTTTCTGACAGTCCTGAGACATAAGGGATAGAGACACCCTTTCTTCTTGGTTCTGTTTCCCTTTTGTCCCTTTTGTCCTGCTTCTTGGTTCTCTTCACTTTGTTCAGAGCCCAAGTCGGGTATCTCACAGGCTGAGAGAGCATTCCGGACCGTGTGTTTCCTCTTTCCTCTTGCCCTCTGAGCTGGTGGGCACCTCTTGTGCTCTGTGTTGTAGTGTTTCTGATCACTCCCAGCTTGTGCTGTAGTGGGTGGTTGGAGCCAAAAGAGCAGGTACTGGTCAGTGTGGTGTGGGTTTCCTATATACTTCTATCTGGAGCTCCCGTCTTCTCCTCTGATAGTGGAACAATCAAGAGAAAGGCCAAGCGGTTCTCCTTTGCATTCTTCTCCTCTTGTAAACCTGATGTGCGGGTCCACTGCATTGATGTGCTCTTGAGAAGCTTCCAGCTCTTGTTTCTTAATTGTCACAAAAGTGTCATCCACGTAACGGTACCAAAAGACTTGGAGCAATGCCTGAAAAGGAGGTCAGTTGCCTTCTTCTCAAAATGCCCCATGTTACCACAGTTGGCCACTATGGGAGAGACGGGCGAGCCCATGGCACAGCCTGAATCTGTCTGTATAAAAATGTCCCCGGAATTGAAAATATGTGGTGTTAAAACAGATGTCTAGAAGTTTGCAGATGTTTCAGGTGTCAGTTTGTCCTTTTCCTGTAGGTAGCGTGTTTTTCCTGCAGTCTCGTCCTAACCGCTGCTACTGCCTCAGAGTCGGGATGCAGGTGAAGAGGGACACAACATCAAGAAAACAACATCAAGAAACCAAAAGAGGAGGTGATAGACAGGCTTCTGTATTACAGACTGTGTCCTGGGGAAGCCATTCCATGCATTTATTGGCCTTCCCAAAATTCACAAAGAGAATGTTCCACTCAGACCCATTGTGTGCAGCACAGATTCCATCACATACAATGTGGCCAAGGCATTTAACAAACCATCTTGAGCACCATTGGTTGGAACTCGGAACATCATGTGGAAAATACACACACTTTTGTGGACAAAGTGAAACATCTCCAATTGGACCCAGATGACCTGATGGTCTCATATGATGTTGTGTCCCTCTTCACCTGCATCCCGACCTCTGTAGTACTAGCGGTTAGGACGAGACTACAGGAAGACAACACCTTACTATAGGATGTGTGCAGACATCGCTGGATCTGCAGCGTGATGCGCAGCAAAGGGAAGAAATCACAACAGCAATGTTTTAATTCAAAGGCAATCAACAAGGAGATAAATAATGTTCATTACCTTTGTGAATGAGGAGTAGAGAGCGTAGAGTGATGACCGTCGGCCGTGCTGTTTGCACACTCCGATCTGCTGATATAGGCTTGCAAGTGAAATGAGCCTGGCGCTTGCCTGTGTGAGAAACTAGCACTGATGGAAATGTGCGGTTTACTCGACCGGGAGTAATGAACTGATCGTTCAGCGCATTTATAGTCACTCACTCATAATCACTCATAATCATCACTTGTACACCAGATAATAAACTTCATGGAAATAGGGCTTTGGGATTGATCCCCTCTACCTCAGAGATCGACCGGTAGATGACGATTAAGGGGTTGGTGACCACTGCTTTAGGGGCAATAGTCCAGCATTTCGTTGTACTCGGTTTGGATAAAATGGTTCGATATTAGAAATATATGGTCCTTATGGTTGTAGTAACTTTAATGTTGTGTTCTTTATTTCCTCTGCAGAAAAAACTTTAAGATCACCATTGAGCGACGGACACACAGAGACCAGTGTGAGGTGAGCAAGAGGCGACAGCTCAGAGAGGACTCCATAAGGTCCAGCTACTCAGCCTCTTGAAGTCCATCCTGATTCCACTACATGCAGATCCACTGCACTGCACTACGCCACAGTTCTGGGACGCAGACCCTCACTAACTGGATATGTTTTGTCACCTTAACCTAAAATGAAGTGAGTCCAAATATCAATAATAAAGGAGAGGTCTGTCCAGGGGGTATTTATCCCCCACATTCTCTTTCCTGTTTGTTTATTTTTAAACTGTGGAGCTTGATTCAGCCGGACTCCGCCGTTGAAGAAAACAGACTTTATTCGTAATTTTGTCTGTGCCACAGCACACTGGACGTGGAACTGCTCGCATTTACAATGCAGTAATGCAGTAATCCTCAAAATCCTGAAGTCCACCAAGTCCAGAGTCATGAAGTCCAGAATCCTGAAGTTCACCCTCCTTACAGTCCAATCCAAAGTCCAGTCTCCTACAGTCCGAGTCAGGTCGAGTGTGGAAGCTCCAAAGCAGTGCCACTCATGGCACAGCAATGTGTAAATACTGTTATGATGTATTGAAAAACATATGAATGACTGATTATGAGTGAGTGACTATGAGTCTTCTGTGTCTGACTCCTCTGTCTCAGGGTTGTATTGTGTTGTAAGCTGTTGTAAGCTACTGGCATTAAACTACTGAAATGAACTGACCACAGCGTCTGGCCACTCCCTGGTTACTCACTGCCCTCTGTCCACCTCTGTCCACCATGGACCATGGTCCACCGTGGACAGAGGGCTGTCTTATGGATAATAACTGAATGAACATAACAGAAATGCATGTGTGACACAGTAGTTCTCCAGAAATTAGAGGCCTAAAGTCAGTGTTAGCGCTCCCATAACAACAGGGTAACTAATGACAGGGTGAGGGCAACAGGGGTCCGGTCATCTGCTGTAGCCCCTGGCACATGCACGTCTGTGTGCGTGTCAGTGCATGTGGGAGAGTGCACACTCAACTATGTCAAGGGCTTCACAGAAACTTTGACTTAAACCCTCCTCTCCTCCTCTCAGCTCCTTCTGTCTTCCCTCCTCTCTGCTTCTTCTGTCTCTGCCCCTCTCTGCTCTCTCTGCTCCTCTCTGCCCCCTCTGTCTCTCCTTCTCTCTGCCCCCTCTGTCTCTCCTCCTCTTTGCTCTCTCCCTCTGTCTCTCCTCCTCTCTGCTCTCTCCCTCTGTCTTCTCTCCTCTTCTCTGCTCTCTCTGTTCTCCCCTTTCTCTGCTTCTCTCATCTCTGCCCCTCTCTGCTCTCTCTGTCTCGCCTCCTCTCTTGCTCCCTCTGTCTTTCTCCTCCTCTCTGCTCTCTCCTCTGTCTCTCTCCTCTCTGCTCCCTCTGTCTCTCCTCCTCTTTGCTCTCTCTCCGTTCTCTCCTCCCTCTGCTCTCCCCTTCTGTTCTTGCCCTCTTCTCTGCTAACTCTCTCTTCTGCCTACCTCGTCTCTCCCTCTGTCTCTCAACCCGCTCCCTCCTGTCCTTCTTCTTGTCTCTCCTCCGTCTCTTTGGCTTCTCTCCTCTTTTCTCGCTCACTTCCTCTGTTTCCCTCTCTCTGTCTCCTCGTTCTCGCTCCTCTCTCTCTTCCTCTGTTGCCCTCCTCTCTGCTCCTCTTCCTGCTCTCCTTCTCTCCTCTGCTCTGCTCCGTCGTCTCTCCCTCCTCTCTCTCTGCTCTGTCTCGTCCTCCTCTCTGCTCTCTCCGTCTCCTCCTCTCTCTCTGCTGCCTCTCGTCTCTTCTCCTCTCTCTGCCTCCTCGTCTCTCCTCCTTCTTGCTCTTCTATCCGTTCTCCCTCCGCTCTGTCTCCTGTCCTCTCTCCCCTGCTCTCTCCTCCTTCTCTGCTCTTCCGTCTGCCTCCTCTCTCCCTGTCTCCCTCCTCTCTGCTGCTCCTCTCTGTCTCCTCCTCTTCTCGTGCTCTCTCTGGTTCCCTCTCTCTCTCCTCCATTCTCTGCCTCCTCTCTGCTCTCTGTCTCTCCTCCTCTCGGTCCCTCTTCATCTCCCCTCCTCTCTGCTCTCTTGTCTCGCCTCCTCTCTGCTCTCTGCTCTGCATCCTCCTCTCTGCTCTCTCCCTGCTTGTCTCTCCTCCCTCTGGCTCCCTCTGTTCTCCTCCTCTTTGCTCTCTCCTCGCGTATCTCCTCCTCTCTGCTCTCTCCTCTGTCTCTCCTCTTCTCTTGCTCTCTCCCTCTGTCCTGCTTCCTCCTCTCTGCTCTTCCTCTGTCTCTCCTCCTCTCTGCTCCTCTGTCTCTTTCCTCCTCTTTGCTCTCCTCCTCCGTCTCTCTCCGTCTCTCCTGCCTCTCTGCTCTCTCCTCTGTCTCTCCTCCTCTCTGCCGTCTCGTCTCTCCTCCTGCTCTGCTCTCTCCCTCTGTTCTCTCCTCTTCTCCTGCTCTCTCTTGTCTCTTCTCCTCTCTGCTGCTCTCCGTCTCCACTCTCCTCTCGTGCTCTCTCATGTTGCGCCTCCGTCTCTGCTTCCTCCGTCTCTCCTCCTCTCTGCTCTCTCCGTCTCCCTCCTCTCTGCTCTCTTCCGTCTCTCCTCTTCTCTGCTCTCGTCCGTCTGCTCCTGCCTCCTGCTTCTCCCTCTGTCTCTCCTTCCTCGTCTGCTCTTCTCCCTCGTCTCTCCTGCTTCTCTGCTCTCTCGTCTCCCGCGCTCCTCGTCTGGCTCTCTCCAATCTCTGCCTCCTTCTGGTCTCTCCTCTGTCTCTCCTCCTCTCGCTCCCTCTTTCTCATCCTCCTAATCTGCCTCCTCCGTTCTCTCCTCCTTCTCTGCTTGCTCTCCGTCTCCCCTCCTCTCTGCTCTCTTCCTCTGTCTCTTCCTGGCCTCTCATGGCTGCCTCTGTCTCCCCTCGCTCGTCTGCTCTCTGCTGTCTCTCTCCTCTCTGCTGCTCTCTGATCTCTCTCCTCTCGTGCTCCGCATCGTCTCTGCCGCCCTCTCTCCTCCTCTCCTGTCTCTCCTTACTCTCTGCTCCGTCCATCCCTCCTCCTCTCTGCCCTCTGTCTCTCCTCCTCTCATGCTTCTCTGGGTCTCCCCTCCTCTCTGCCTCTCGATCCGTCTCTCCTGCCTGCTCTGCTCTCTCCGTCTCTCCTCTCTCCTGCTGCGCTCCGTCTCTCGCTCCTCTCGTGCTCTCCCTACCTCTCTGCTTGCTCTTCCGTCTCCTCCTTCTCTGCTCTCATCCGGTCTCTGCCTCCTCTCTGCTCTTCTCCTCGCTCTCTGCTCTCTTCCGTCTCTCCTCCTCTCTGCTCTCTCCTCCTCTGCATGCTCTCTGGGTCTCCGCTCCATCTCTGCTCTCTCTCTCTCCTCCTCTGCTGCTCTCTCCGTCTCATCCTCCTCTCTGGCTCTCTTCCGTCTCTCCTCCCTCTCTGCTCCTCTGCCATCCTCTCCTCCCTCTCTGGCGTCTCTCCTCCTCTTCATGCTCTCATCCGTCTCCCCTCGCTCTCTGCTCTCCCGTCTCATCCTCGCTCTCTGGCTTCTCTCTCCGCGTCTCTCGCTCCTCTCTGCTCTCGATGCGTCTTCTTACTCCTCTCTGCTCTCTCGTTCGCCCTGCCTCTCTGCTCCCTCGGTCTCTCGCTCCTCTCTCGCGTCTCCCCTCCGTGCTCTGGCTCTCTCGGCGTCTCCTCCTCGCTCTCGTGGCTCTCTCCGTCTCCCTCCATTTCTCTGCTCTTCTCCGTTCTTCTCCTCTTCTGCTTCTCTCCGTCTCTCCAATCCTCTCTGTCTCTTCCACGTCTCTCCTCTCTCTGCCTCTCTCCGTTCGTCCTCCTCTCTGCTGCTCTCCGTCTCTCTCCTCTCTGCTTCGTGCCGTGTCCCTCCTCCTGCTCTGCTCCGTCTCCCCTCGCTCTCTGCCTCTCGTCCCTGCTCTCTCTCCGTCTCCCTCCTCTCTCTCCGTCTCTCCTCCTCTCTGCTCCTCCGTCTCTCCTCCTCTCTGCTCCCTCCGCTCTGCCCTCTCTGCTCCCCTCGTCTCCCTCCTCTCTCGCTCTCTCCGTCTCGCTCCTACTCTGCTCTCTCCAGTCTCCCCTCTCTCTCCGTCTCTCTTCTCCAGTCTCCTCCTCTCTCCGTCTTTCTCCTCTCCGTCTCTCCTCTCTTCCGTCTCTCTCCTCTCTCCGTCTCTCTCTCTCTCCGTCTCTCTCCTCTCTGCTCTCTCCGGTCTCCTCCTCTCTGCTCCCTCCGTCTCCCTCCTCCTCCGTCTCTCCTCTCTCTCGTCTCTCCTCCTCTCTCCGTCTTTCTCCTCCTCTCTCCGTCTCTCCTCCTCTCTCCGTCTCTCCTCCTCTTGCTCCCTCCGTCTTCTCCTCCTCTCTGCTCCTCCGTCTCTCCTCCGCTCTTCCTCGTCTTCCTCCTCTCTGCTCTCTCCGTCTCTCCTCCTCTCTCCTGCTTCTCCGTCTCTCCTCCTCTCTCCTCTCTTCCGTCTCTCCTCGTTCTGTCCTCCGTCTCTCCTCCTCTCTGCTCCTCCGTCTCTCCTCCCCCTGTCCTCTGTCTATCCCCTCCTCTCTGCTCCCTCCGTCTCGCCTCCTCTCCGCTGCTCCGTCTCTCTCTCTCGCTGCAGAAGGGATTGGCATCAGTGTGTATCCGTCTGTCTGCAGTGGGACAGAGGAAAGCTGATTGCTTCATCTGCGGTTGAATGAGGTCGTTTCACGGAGAAGACGCTAGTCGCAGTGGATCACTTCGCCACGGGTCGACAACACACACAGACTGCTCTCTACGCATGGTCTGACTCGTACTGCTGCGCAACATATTACAGAAATGACAGGCGGGATTTCGTTACCGGCAAAATGAGTCAGCTTTGTGGAGTTAATCTAGACTCAGAAATGGAAAGAGATGAGCCCAGGGGGACAGAACCCAAGACGGCGGCAGAGGGGCGTGGAGGGGGGACAGAGCACACGGGACAGGCAGGGGCCAGAGCCATGGCTCATCCTAAACCTGAGACAAACATGTGTGAGACCGGGGCATGAAGAGACACACTGCTCCACTCCTCCTGCTCTCTGTATGTAGAGATGAACCCTGTGTTGACGCTGGCTTCATATGTTATTTGCACACATTTTCCTAAATTTCTCGCACCTCTATGGCACAGCTCTGTGCCTCCCCCAACGGGCACAGTGAGAAGCTCACCTACTTTAAAAAAGACAAAAAAGACAAAAAAGCATAAATGGCTCATCTTAAACTCTGTGCAGTAGTCCATGTATTCCTCACTCAATGAATGCGTCCCGAGCATTGTAATTATTCATCGTAATAAGTTAATAAGCGCTTTCACAATTTCAGAAGGAGTGAGCACGCATGCTAACAGCACACTTCCTGCTTTGTGTAAAAGAAAACACTATCATTAGATGTAGACAAAGCACAGCAGTCTCATTTTTACCCTTAGAGTTGCTTTTACAATATATCTGTAATGTGAGTCTGTGCTCTACTTTCCCTTCATGGTATCAAGATTATAACACTTGATGGGTCTCTTCTGATGGACATCTGAATGACTAAAAAATAAAAAATAAAAATATAATTTGTGATGAAAAATAAAATTAAAAAAATCCTCTGCAGCTCTAATCAGATTCATGATCACATTATACATGGGATTTGAAAGTTACACACTGTACACAAAACATGGAAAGTTGAGAAAAGGGCTGTCTGTGAGTGAACAGCGGCTGCATTAACCTGAGCTGGCTGAGCGCCTGCCCCTGCTGCACAGAGCCCACTGTGTCACACGCACACCCTCTCATACATGCACACACCCACACCCCTACACACCCCCACACACCCACACACCCACACACACCTACCCCTTCACCTGCACATACTCACAAATACACACAAGGCCAGAAAGTCAAGGCAGGATTCAGCTTTACCTGACTGTGGGAGAGCTCCTCTGCTGTCGTGTGCTCTCAGACCCTCACTCGGACACCAGTATCTCGGGAAGAGCCCACTGATCGAAAGATTGCCAGTTTTGTACAATGAGTCCCAGTGAAGATACAAAAGTGATGCATATGTTCAATTTAGTGAAGTATTCTTAACTACTTAAGGACAATACAGGCTTGTTTCCACTGGTTCACTTTGGAGTGAATTGGTACAGTAAACGATTGTCTCCACTGTCTTAAGTGAACTGTACCAGACCATTCAAGTAAACCAAATTGGACCACGAGTGGCACTGGCTTCCGAAGCAGTCTGGCTTGCATTTGGCTCCTGGAACGCTTTTATACAAGATGATTGGATAAGAGAGAGTGCACACTCAGGTCAACCAAAGATGACAAAAAAACAGACAGAACGATCAACATAAAATAATAATTTCTAATCAAATGTTGACTTATAAGTTAGCACTGAGAATACAACATCGACATGTTTCACAAAACAAAGCTCGCACACCTTAACAACAGCTGTTTCCTGTTTATTGATGCACGGGTTGGTCCAGTCAAACAGCAGCAGTCCATAATCTGTTTTAAACCGCACATCCAAGGAGGACTAAAATCAAAAACACATGTAGGCTAAGTCCTATTGGAAGTACCAGAAGAAGGGGAGGCGGCCATGCTGACAGGACCCTAGAATAGTGGAAACTACTCAGTCATTACCAGTGCTATTAGACCATCCATCTACCAGGACAACAATGCATGGTGCTCTCTCAACAAGTAGCACCAAGACCACGATCACACTTAACTCGTCATGACTGGCTGATGCGCATTCATTTCTTGTCCAGATATGCGGTACCTTTTAGCCAGAGTGCCAGCTGAAAACACAGTAGCATCGTAGCATTAAGGACGTGCCTATGTTCCGACCACGGCCCCTGAAAAGGGCAATAAAACTTGAGAATAGAAACAACAGTGGCTGTTCAGATTTAATGACTAAGACAGAACCCAAGCTCCCCCTAGTGTCCACTTCACCAGATGTGCTTTCCAAAACAAGAATCCATTCAAAATAAACGAAAGAGTAATGTAGTATAATCATTTAATAATTGATTGAAACATGACATTTACTCTTATTTAACCCTTTGTAAGATTGTAAAATAAATGTGCATTTAAATTGTAGTGCTTTTCTCACAATCATTACACCTAATCATTGACAGTCATTTACGTACATACTGGAATGTATTCACAGCAAGTATTCACTTCCATTTTGTTATGTTACAGCCTCATTCTAAAATGGATAACATTCATTACGTGGCATCCCGAGGATCTAGTATTGTTTTGATGAAATAAGAGCCAATCAAATTAAATTAAAACCAGCAACGCCAGTGGAAATGAATCCAGAAAAATAATGGAACTAAAGGGTAAACAGATTCATTCATTAACACAAAGGCAATATTTAATGTTACATAATTCCTTTAGGTTCACAAAGGTTTAACTTCTAGTGGTTTGTTCAGTCCTTTATCATCGGCGTTCACATTTGCATAACGTTAAGTCCATCGTTTCACATACAGTAATTAAGAAGAAAAAAAAGCAGTGATCAAAAAGGGCCAGTGCTATTGGATCTCAACAGTCTCGAGAGAGATGTTGGAAATGAGGCTAGTTTTAAATCGGTTAGCCCTTGCTTAAGGCTGAGAAACGCCTGTAGTTAGGCCCCCCTACAACGAGACATTATGCTCCTGCCCGACCCGCCTGGTACCAGCTACACCGAGGACTCCAGCTAGGGACAAGACAACCCTGCAGCTGGCTACACGGAGGTCCCCAGCACCATCAACCAGACCACACCAAAATGAGGCACTATGGAGGGCGGTGACATGCGGCGCGTGGTGCCTGACCTCACAACGGCACTGAAAATACACGTAATTGCCAATTTCAGGTACTAATAATCAATAGATTTATGAGACATTGTGAAATACATTTACCTGGCCCTTACGAGACGCCCAACATGATGGGCACATTGCGACAAATATACCCAAAATGACAACGTGAAAGAAGGTTGTTTGAATTCTTTGCAAATGTATAAAAAACAAAAAAAGCACATGTACATAAAGCCTATTCAAAGCTCATTCATGGGCAGTTTCTCTCATTCCTCTTTGCAGAACCTCTCAAGCTCCATCAGGTTTGATGGTAAGCGTTGGTTCATAGCCATTTTCAGATCTCTCCAGAGATGATCAATTAGGTTCAAGTCTGGGCTCTGGGCCACTCGGGGACATCCACAGTGCCACTCCCTTGTTATCCTGCCTGTGTGCTTAGGGTCGTTGTCTCATGGAAGATGAACCTTCATCCCAATCTGAGGTCCAGAGCACTCTGCAGGGTCATGGACCCCTATTTTTATAGTGTCAGCAAACAATTGCTTTACGCAGATTCACCACATTTTCTACATGTAGCCGAGTTGACGAGGGTGGGCACTACCAGATGGAACAATGGTTAGCAAATTCCCACAATAACCCACATCTGAACTAGCAACAACAACACCACTCTAGTATTGAGCTAGAGAAATGAATTACACCCTAGATTTAGCCCGCACCGGAATAACTACTCTATTTGTAGTCCAGAAGACACGCCACACAGTCGGAGTGCTCACACACAGTAAGTCCTTTACGCACTCCTTTTGTGGTCCAAAAGATATGCCACACGGGTGCGCTCACACAGATCCACGAGTAAAGTAAAGTAAAGTAAAGACATACAGAGAAGCGCAGTTTGTGGCATGCCACCTCAAGTGCCATACAGGCCAAATGGGCCGCTTGCTCCATGACCAAATCACAGGTCCTGCACACATGAACACCAGAACATAAAACAATAGCCTGTGGTTAGCTTTATGCAAGGGTCTAATTGATCAAAGACCGGTAACTGCGAATCACCAATTATTCTCGAACGCGCTGAATACTGCTGTGATGAATTGACATTTAGTGTCATTTTCAGATTAATTTCTGTATTTAAAATCATAGACCTGACTACAGAAAATATAGCGACCACTCCTCATTTAAAGAAACCCTCTCACCCTGACCTCTAAGCTTCTGGAGGGCCCTCAAACCACACTGCCTTTGTGTCCTTCAGTCCTGATGTTTGTGGGCTGTTTGTGGAGTGGCTCTGGTCTACCGTGTCCAGCTGTGAGTGTTTGCCCAGGGGGACATGGACACTGCTCATAAACAGGCACTTCACTTAATGACCATTGTAAATCTATTGAGGAGCCTTGGCCTTTAACAAGGGCAAAAACTGGTCCAACATTCCCAGGAACTTCTTAACGTCTTAAAATCCTACACAACTACTGATGTTTGTACGTTCTTATATACATAGCAAATCCCCAGAAACATGCACTGCCCCCAGGGCAGAGCGTGCACTGCCCCCAGGGCAGAGCGTGCATTGCTCCTTCAGTGTGTTTTTGTGGGGGATGCGCAGGAAGCCTGTTCTGCACTGTCTGACTGTGATCATAAAGACTGTAGTTTTGAAGGCATGCAAGTTGGTGCCTGAAGCTTATCAACAGTGGTTTAGATCATGCAGGGTGCCTCTCCGTTCATAGATCATACAGTAAGATCAGTGAATCAGAATCAGAAAAAGGTTTATTGCCATTGTCAATGAACATAATTCACAAACATGTTTCGGCGTTAAGGCGCGACATAAAACACCGAGCAATAATAAAAATAACATCTGAAATCAAAAGGGTATGCATTAGCTTTAAAAATACTATAGTATAAAATAAAAATAGGCTTACGATGTGCACAATACATTTACAGATGTAGTGCAGTGAGTGATTGATTGAATTGTAGTTAAAGTGGCAGGTGTTTAGAAGTGTTCATGAGTCAAACGGCAGAGGGAAATAAACTATTCTTGTGGCGGAAGGTTCTGGTCCGGATGGACCGTAGCCTCCTGCCTGAGGGGAGTGGTTCAAATAGTACATGTCCAAGGTGAGAAGGGACTGCTGATCAGACCTGCTCGTCCCAGAGCCCTGGAGACGTACAGGTCCTGCAGAGATGGAAGTCTGCAGCCGATCACCTTCTCAGCAGAACGCACAATGCGCTGTAGTCTCTGTTTGTCCCTGGCTGTGGCTTCCAGTGTACCACACGGTGATGGAGGAGGTCAGGATGGACCTCAAAGATGGCCGTGTAAAACTGCACCATCATCGCTGGCAGCTTGGCTTTCCTCAGCTGCGGCAGGAAGGACATCCTCTGCTGGGCCTAGTTGATGAGGGAGCTGATGCAGGGCTCCCACTTGAGGTCCTGGGTGTAGTGTGGCGTGCCGAGGAGGTGGAAGGAGTCCACCGGTGGTGATGGGGGGAGTCTGTCATGGTGAGGGGGGCTGGGGGCTGTGACTTTCCTGAAGTCTACGATCATCTCCACTGTCTTCTGGGCGTTGAACTCCAGGTTGTTACCGCTGCACCAGGACACCAGCCGGTCCACCTCCCTCCTGTAGACAGACTCATCTCCGTCCGAAGATGAGCCCGATGAGGGTGGTGTCGTCCGCAAACTTGATCCGTCTTATGGAGTCGTGGCTGGAGATGCAGCAGTTTGAGTACAGGGAGAAGAGCAGAGGAGAAAGTACACAGCCCTGTGGAGCTCCTGTGCTGATAGTCCGAGTGTCTGAGACATTCTTCCCCAACCGCACGCGCCGCCTCCGATCCGTCAGGAAGTCAGTGATCCACCTGCAGGTGGAGTCGGCCACGTTAAGCTGGGAGAGCTTGTCCTGGAGCAGAGCAGTTGATGGTGTTGAACGCAGAGCTGAAGTCTACAAACAGGATCCTGGAGTAGGTTCCCGGGGAGTCCAGATGATGCAAGATGAAGACCAGGCATTCAAATGACTTCATGACTACAGACGTCAGTGCCACAGGCCTGTAGCCATTAAGTCCAGTGATCCGGGGCTTCTTGGGGACAGGGACAATGATGGACGACTTGAAGCAGGCTGGGATGTGGCATGACTCCATGTCTGTGTCTGTGAAGACAGGGGACAGCACTCCAACACAGTGTCTTACGGTGGCGGGAGAAACAGAGCTATTAGGTTTCCTTGCAATTTATATTATAAATTGTAAATATATACATATATACAGTTATATTTTACATGCTGGGGTGACAATCCCTAAATTCAGAGTGTCCAGATAATAATCTATTTCATCTTTTTTATCTCCTGAAATTATATAGAATGTTATATAGAAGATTCAAATGAAGATTATATTTGGTCTTGTTAATTGGTAAAAATTCAATTATTCTCATATTTTGCATTTAACTCTTTAAGCTTTCTGTTTGTTTTTAATATATATATATTTAAAATAAAAACCAGACCAGAACATGACCAGAGAGCGGAAATTAAAATAGACATCAAGTAAACATCAAAAGAAACATAGTCATGGCACATTTATATTAAAATAAAGGGGGATTAGGGATGATGGGATGATTAGGGATGATGTCTGTCGGGCTGCAGTCGATTCCATTGAATTATCCATCTTTATATGAGTTCACCTGTGCAAACTCGATATTTTCACGTGGCCTATACGTCTCGCTGTAGTCCAACCCAGATCAATCAAGCCCCATGTTGTTTTCTTCGATGACAACTCTGCGAGAGTGGGCAAGAAATGCAAAGCTTTTGACCCAGTGAAAAGGGATTACGCCCTGCTTTATCCCACAATCCTGAGAATCAACATGGATGGAAAAATAAAAAATTGACAGTCTGACATTTTCTCCTTTTTTCCATTTGTTTTAATGAAAGGGTCTTGGGCTTTCCTGGAGACATGTGAGTATTTGCCCACTGTGGGCCAGTGTGTTCCAACTTGAGTTCGTAAATTCTTGTTGCGTCGCTAATATGGCGGTTGGCAGCAGCCGAAAGGTGCATTTACCACCACCTACTGTAGTTGTACGTCTTCTGTAGTTGTACTTCTTCAAAGTATGTGTTTTACGCTATAAAAAGAAGAAAAAAGAAAAAGAAAAAAAAAGGAGAAAAAGAGCTTAGTTTTCAAATACCCAGGTGAAAATGTTATATATCAATCAGTACGATTTTATTTTATTTATTTTGCTTTTTGTTTGTTCTATTGTGTTCTGTAATTGTGTTCCTGTGTTTGTGTGATGTTTTTGACCAGAGAGCTGTCTAGCAAAAGCAAATTTACAAGAATGATTTCAACATGGTTAATACAATGACATCTGAAAAATTACAAATAGCATCTTTTAATGTTAAAGCGCATTGAGTCCAAAGTGGTCAAAGAAACGAACAAAGTTTAGAAAAGAAAAAAATAGATTATATATACCTACAAGAAACCCATTTAAACAACTTAGAACATAAAAAAATTATTACATTTGGTTATGATAGACGATACAAGGGGTGTGGCCATATTGATCTCAAGCAGAATAGCTTTTGAACAGAGTTTTGAACACAAAGATAAATATGGCGGATTTGTACTGGTCAAAGGAACTGTTAATGGAAGTCTGTTTACTTATAAATTATATATTGATATGCAAACAGTTATAGACCTGATTGCAAACTCGGCGAGAACCCTTGTCAGTGGTGGCGACTGTAATTTACATGTTCACCCGACATCGGATGTTTCAAACTCACAAAGAACTGGTAAATCTATAAATAATACATTTACCAAATTAATACATAATGTAGAGTTGATCGATATCTGGAGAGAGATTAATCCTAATGTTGGCCAATATAAAAATGTTTCCAACCCACATAAGATCTATACTAGAATAGACAGTTTTTTTTATTTTCAGCAAAGATTGGTCAAAAATGACAGAGGCAGACATAGGTACGCTAGATCTAAGTGCTCATGTTCCTATTTACATTACTGTAGATCTGGAACAGAAACCAAAAAATACTTTGAAGATGTAAACTACAATAGTGATGTTTTTCCACCCATCAGCCCAAATCTAAGGCAGTTTTGAGGCTGTTGCCTCGGTCAAAAAGTAACAAAGGCAGAAAAAACTAAACGATTAAAACAAAATAAAGCTGGTGGAAGCTAAACATGCCAAAAACAAGGATCCTCAAATGCTAATTAAAAATATAAAGTGTGAGATTAATAATCTGGTTTTACAAGAAATACTTTTAAATATGCTCGTCACCAAACATATTATGAAAGTGGTGATACTCTCAGTTTAGGACCAAAGAGGAAAACAAAAAATTTGGTGCTGAAATAACAGTTACTGAAATTCAAAGTGCAATGAAAAGACAAAAAAAATCTCTGGGAAGTGACGGGTTCACTCAAAAGACAAACTTTTAACTAGGCCCTTTAAAAAGCTCAGATCCCTCGAAGTTTGGGGGAAGCCATCATATCCTTAATAACTAAAGAGGGGAGGTATTGACTTGACTGTGCCTCATATAGACCAATCTCAATTCTGAATGTGGACTATCATATATAAGCCCCTTTGGGATTGTCCTGTTGCTCAAAGATTTTGGATTAAAATGAACAAAAACAATGCGGACTGTTTTTGACATTGCCATCCCTTTTAGAACTATGTACTTGGGCCTCAAAACTCTTGCCATGGACACAACAAACGGATGCCTTTGGAACTTACTTCTAGCGGTAGGAGAAAAGGCCATCACAAGAAAGGGATGACACGAACATCACCAACGATCAAGGACAGGACTGACATAGCAACAGACATCAGACAAATGGAAAAAATGACATTCAGATTTAATTTGAAAATTGACATATTCTATGAACTTTGGACAAAATGGGACTTAAATGCAGGACTTTCCATCCCTTTTAGAAACTACTGTACCAACATTGAGGCTCGTCAAGCACTCTTGAACACATGGATCACAAACAAACGGATTGCCTTTTGGAACTTTACTTTCTAGCGAGGTAGGAGAAGAAGGACCATCACCAAGAAAGGTGATGACACGAACATCACCAACGATCCAAGGACAGGACTGACCATAGCCAACAGACAAATAGAATCCAAAATCCGGAATATTGAGAAATATGGACAATTTTTCGAAAAATTATCCGAATTTATCGAAAATTTGAAAATATTGTTTTACACTTCTTAAATATAAAATATTTTACTTTCTAGTGGCAAAGCCTTTTTGCGGACATAGGTGATTATAGACTTGTACAGGTGACTTTTTAAATAATAAATGCCAAGGTGATTTCTCTCTGCCCACCGTCCTGGATTAACAAAAAAAAAAAAATATAAAAAATCTTTTTTTTGTTTTGTATTAATTGCTAGAATCTTGGCCTGTCTGATTTATGCATAAAGTTATTAAATGTATTTATCCTTATTGTTTAGACGTGCTTAGCGGACCCGTCCACCCAATGCTGATCGAGAGGCCAGTGCAGGAGTCCTAGTTCCTGTAAGTGGTCAGTGCGACGTAAAGGTTCGCGTGAACATTAGCCCGCCTCCATGTCCAGTGGAGCCATCAGGGGCGCAGAGAGTCCAAAACCCACATCCCTATTTGTACGCCTTTGCGCCTATCTGAAATTTGGAATGCCTACCCTTTATTAACATATAGTTGTGCTAAATACAATGTAATGTTTGAGACCTATGTTTTCGTTCTTTGCCATTTCCAGTGAATAGAAAAATAAATCATAATTGCCATTTAAATCTTTCGCCCCTACCTCAAGTTTTTCACTATGCCATTTCACCGTTTGAATTAAAACTTCCCTATTTGTTACAACCCCCGATTGCAAAAATAGAGTGTCACGTGGAAACCCTGAAGTAGAACGTGTTACAAATTACATTTAGATAATAACATTCCCTCGAGAAAACGTTACATGGTAAGGTCCACAGGTGTGTGGGTGCAAAGAGTACCCCCGCTGTCTCTTCTCGCGGTGCAAAAAAGTGTTAATTTTATATCTGTTGTTCTGACACCTCTATCGGTGTGTTGTTCTGCTGCAACGCTAAAGATCGCACATTAGTAATGTTTAAGCTTATCTGAGTGTTACCGAATCGATGTTTGTGCGAACATTCACCCCAAAGTCCGAAATGGGCTTGTTCAAATCTTATGTAAGATTATTAAACCCAACTGTAGCCCCCTAATACCAAAGGCCTACACGCCACGTGTTTTTATTTTGATTATGAGCTACAACTCCATTTGTCCACAAACCACAGGCCATCTCAAGGAGGTTGACTTCACACTAACGAACAGAGACAAAAATAGTGGACTCTGATTAAAATCCCCAAAGACCATGGCCAGGAAAAGACCACTTAGAAACAAAACGAGTTGCAAATGTATAAAGATTCAATTTGTGCATTAAGTCAAAATGCAATGCCACAAGGAGAGTCTCCCAAATCTAGAAAACAACCCGATCAAAATCATCTTTACTAACCAGCCCCCGCTAAAATTTAACTATCTTGGTCGTCATCCCCCAAAAACAATGAAATAATCAAGGTACATTGCTACCATAGAAAGTCCTGCAAAAATGCAAATTTTGGTACTGGACTGATTTATAAATTGGTTTTTGTTAGTGTTAACTTGATATTACTCGCCGGTTGTCTTAAATGATAAATTGAAGTAATTATTGCAGATTATATTTTTTTTTTTCTTGTTCGCTCGAAAATATAATGCACTTGTTGCTAACAATGACAGTTCCCCAAATTTGATGAATCCTGAGTGGCTTTGTTTTAGATATTAATAATCATATTATTGATTAAAGATAGGTGGAAAAAAAGCGTGACACTACAAAGAGCATCTTTGCGATCTGCTTGGTCTCACACCTTTTGCGCCAAAAAAACGGGCCATCTAACGATGTGCGCCCAGTCCTGTGTGAGCATTATACGTCCCTCCATAGATCTTTACGTCTTGCCAAAGTGTACCCGGATGAGCAGCATGTGCCCCCTGTAAAAAGTATGTTATCGAAAGTTTCTTCATATTAAATACCAACCTGCTCTCTAAAATGTCATTTATATCTACGTTTATGATAAAAGTGTGAGAGAGCTAGTATAACTGGGCCATATTCAACATTAGGTAGTACATACATTTTTTGATGAGGCGAAAGTATCTAGGAACATTGATTTGGGTAGAACACAGCTAGTAATATGGAGCTTATAACTAAGTTTCACGCTACTTTCTATGGCAGATCTATCGTAACTCGTTTGTCCTGTAGACAGGTTTAGAAGTTCAGCTTGACAGATACAGGCTCAAGCTGAAGTGTCTTGCTGGAAGTCTGAGCACAAGACCTGACGTACAGTCAGGTAAATTGGAGCATCACAGGGTATAAGAATATAGTGTCTCATGGTGTGCGAAGTGTAATACATAATTGAAATTATGATCCCACTATAATGAAATTCCTTTTGAGCCCGATATAGTTTGATATCTTTCTGTGTGTTAACATCGTGTATCCCAATGCGCACCCACCACATTCAATCCCTTTAATGAAATTTGGAAGTATTTTGAATCTTTCTAGACTAAGATCAGAGGCCAGGACCATCGTCTAGAGCAGAGAATAGAAGAGCTGCTGAGGAGTATCATTTAATACTTGAAAATGGTGAGAGGCTGGTGCGCGTATATGGCTGTTGTCCTAGAATCTATGCCTAAATATGAAGGTTATTTAACGACAAGATGCGATCAACAATATTCGTGCACAAGTCCCAAGTTCATTGTAATTTATCACCACGTGCACTCTGAGTAAGTTATCAAGTCTATTCCTCGACATGAGATTACGAAATATTCTGTGTATGGAATCACCATAATCAACCCTGAGTAGAGTTCCAAAGAGAGATAACAGAAGCCGTTGTGTGGGATCCCAGAGTCTGAGTCAAGACGCGCACTAATATAATCATTAAGCAAATGCTGACGTATAATCCTGTATATTGCAATGTGTCCCTTTTGGTACTCCTCTAACACCTGTCCCCTCTTGTTCGCAGTTAGAAGATAGGATAATACCTCCGACAGCAATTTAGTGTCATAGAGAAGAGAAACTGATAAGAGGTGCATCAGACATACATGTCTATAAACTGCAATCTAAGCCGCAAAAACATGACGATAGATTACACTTTTATATATAACGATGAGTGATCCCAATGAAGAAAAATTGAGGCCGTTTATTAATCACGTAAGACTCTGTTGAGCCGTATATGTGATTCCCCGTTTATTTGCACAGTATTTGTTAACTCAGGTCATGACATATTGTGCGACTAAACCCTACGCATGAACAACAACCGTGTTAACCCAATATACATAACGGTGTGACACGCAGCGTATTGTCTTTTTTACGCACGGCCTCTATTGCCTGTTGGTGCAAGGCCTCTCCCCAGAAATTGAGAACAATCTCGCGACTCTTCCCTACCACCCCTCTCCCTCCCTACTAACAACCTAATTAAATATCCCCAATAAGTTATGAATACCTTTCTGGCTTTTTTTTGGTGAAATATGATACGACAAAGATTTGTTCGCAAGAACACCAAACCAGTTCAGCCAGACTGATCTTTCAATTCATTTAGCGTAATTTAATTATCCTTTAGTTATGAAAACCACCCAATACAACTTATAGACACAACAATGAGAACTTCTTATACAAAAGACAAACAATAGAAAGCTTCGAACAATATGCCCCTAACAAATTGACACAATTGACGGGACGCCATTCTCAGCGGCGATAATACTTTTTTAATACGAGCTCTCCTTTCGATTACCTGAGCATAACTACTAATTACACATCAAGATAGAGGAAAGCCCCGACACTATATACTGGCAACACGGCACAGGGAGAGTTGGATTGAGAGCGGCGCTGTAGTGTGCTCCAAAGTCCCCCTTCGTGAAGGTCACAGTTCCCGGTCGGATTTCTGCTTCATTTTGCCAGGCTTAACTGACCATTATCTTGGTGCTGCAACATGTTTTCCTCCGACTATCTTCACGATTATTAGTAGTGTGTATTGATTTGACTGCGTGTGAGGTTTAAGCCGGTAGTTCACTTCTTCGTGGCACTTCAAGTGTTATCCATATATGCCAACAGTCTCTTTTGTGTCAGTATAATCCGCGACTTCAAATTTCAGTATTACCTCTACATAAAGTTTCTGAACTACCCCTGTGTAGAGTTATTTGAAACTGACAACTGACAAAAGAATCGTCGTTATTTAACTGAGCCCAATGAACCATCAAAAGTCAACGATAGTGAGAGATGATTTCCATTCATCTCAACTTGTTTTATACGCTAAAATACAAAACCTTACAGGAATATATCAGTACTTTGTTGCGACAGAACCCCATCACCATATTTGCCCCAACGTAATATGCGATCTTCACACGTTTTGAGAGTCAACCCAAAACTTAACACCATTTGTTGGCGTATTCTTATTAATCTATTTATGTGTGGCATTTCACGACAAATGATCTATTAACGTAACGCCCCTGTTTATAATTGCAGGAGTAACATATGACCTGTGACAAGGACTGACTACATCTTTATAAGTAATTGTCAAGCCCGTTATTACAATTTCTCTCACCTACTATGTTATCGCCCATCTTTATAAAAGTTCAGCCATATATTATAAACAAAAAACGAACTATATTATAAGTATTCAAAAGATTGCTTTCAATGACCGCAGTGAGGTAACTTGAGGGATAGCCGGAAAACATTCGACAGTCAGCCTCATTGAGTGAACATACTTGAGCGATATGGAAGCATATTTTTGAGTTACTCAAAGCTAAGACAGCCAAAAGAACCTAAACTAAGCAAAGCTAAGAACCGAGAAGTTCGGAGAATATTATACGGTCCACACTTTCTTCTATGCCTCTCTCCAAGCCTTTTATCACCCTTTATTTAGTGATTGAGACCTTTCTGTTCACATACTTTTTCGACGTACCTCTTTGATATAACTTTGGTATCTATGGAGATTTAATGAAGTAAACAGTTTGTGAAGATTGATCCTTATGGATTCCGTTGAGATGTGCCCTAAGATTTAAATGAGATCTGAAGGGACATATATTTTCGAATACTCGTGCTGTAACAGCAACACCGAAATTACACCCACAAGACTAGATGACCAAATTTCTTAAATTTACAACATTGGTAAATTGGTTGAAGCCCTAAAACTGACAGGTGATAATTGAATTCAAACTAGAGAAAAAAACATGTCTTGGTGCAGTATTCCGAAATTTATCTTATATACTAGCCGAGCGTGTTGATTCCCACGATAGATGTTGGACCCTGGGATTCTGATCTGTGCTTCCCTCTCCTCCCATAATACCCGGTCACGCACATTCTACTTCTTCACAGAGCTCCGCCTTGCAGGACTGAACACTTTCATTCGTTCGTGCTCCTCACATCCAATAGCTTCCATCTTTTACCTGTGCCTGTTCTCTAGTATCCAGCCTGTAGGACAAGAACGGTTGTGCGTTCCTTTTCTACCTCTCATTTTACTTCCTTAGTTCTGCTTTTCGTCTTGGATCGAGCCTATTATCAACTTTTCCACAATGAGGCGGCAGACACGAAAGCAGACCTGTGAGTGCCAGTCACTCCCATATCTCTGTTCATAATGGCTTTCCTATACTGCATGCTGAAAAAGATAGGAAGTTTTTTCCTTAATCCTAACGGAATTGTGTACTTTTTCAATCATTTATACGATCTTTACTCCCATTGCATTCTGCGTGTAAGGGAAGCCTAGTTTTCAGGGCACCACGTAGAAATCGAGCCGTGTGGACAGGGAGCAAAAGCCTGACGTGCTCTGTTGACTGGTGTGATGCGAATATGAGTTTGGGTAATGTAGATTCATTATGCGCATGTGTCAATATTAACGAACGGTGATTTTGCTCTACGACCCAAGTGTCTCGTTCTAGATATCCCAACCTCGTGGGAGTACATTTAGGCGTCTCTCTTTGGATAATTATGTCTCGTCGTTCTAGCGTTTGTTGCTTTACTTCTTGTGCGCAAATTGTCCTCTTAGTTTTGGCGCTGAAGTCCCCACGTCTCCCTGACGACGTCTTCTGTATGATTCAGCCCAGTCCACCGGGCTGTCGAGACGAGTGGCATAAGCTCCATGAGCACATAGATCCACATCACTTTTTGGGGAGAGCAAGTTACTTTGTACGGATAACGTCGGACGTGGGAAGCTTTATGAGCAGCGCGCACGTATTTGAACGAAGGCACGTGTACCTGTTCACAGGAAAGACCGGGACGAGTGAGGGATTAATGTGATGGTTAGATATTGTTGAGCCGGATGTACCATCCCGCGTGCTGCCACCCAATGAAAAGCAGAGACCCAGAGTGTCGTAAATACAAATATTATGGGTTACGTAAGATGGTAAGAAATTACCCCACAGAGGACGAACGCTTATGAGATTTAGAAAGATTTTGAGTTAAGTAAAACATACAGCAGGTGGGTAAGCCTAGCCGCCCTGCCCTTGATTAGGAAATCATGTACTCGACCTTCGATAATGGGACCTTAATGCCATCAAGAGCACCGCGTACCCTTGTTTATCTACTAAAACTTTCTGTAACTTTACACATACAAAAAGCGTGAGCAGACCCAGGAGAGTACTGATGGAGGACGCGTCCCACACCGTAAGGTGGGCGCCAAGCGCCCAACCGCAACTTTCTTGTTCGAAGCGTTGGGGATTCACGCCTTGTTCCATTGAGTGTGCCACAGAACATGCCCAGGGGCCCTTGCTCAACCGGGGGCCCTCAGCTCATGTCCCGTCGCGAGCCCAACTGTCCGGGCAGTGCCTCAAAGCTAGAACAACAGTGAGGCAAAAGCAAAGATCCTTCATGTTTGTTGTCTCTGAACAGGTGGGCGGCACAGTCAAACAAACCAGTGCCGAGGAAAGCCACCCAGACACAGGACAACCGCACTGGATCAGACCCCCAGGGGCCACACCAGACACCCAGGGGCCAGACCAATGCATGCTGGAATGTCCGACATTTACTCAGGGAGAGCACAGAGAGAGAGAGAGAGAGCGAGAGAGAGAGACTGACTTTACAACACAACAGCTCGTCCAAAACATGTGCGACCAAAGTGAAATGTCAACCATCTTGTTCATGCATATTGCTCTGGTGTCCCCTCACCTTGTATCAAATATTGGCTGTGTTTTGTACATTTGATATATCTTGCTATTATTATTATTATTATTATTATTATTATTATTATTATTCCTTGTTGTATGTTGCACCTTAATGCAGAATGGTTTGTGAATTTTGTTCACTGACAATGGCAAAAAACCCTTTTCTGATGCAGCGTCATGACAAAAGTCCATTTGTAATTTTCTACAAGTCTCCATTCTTTTAGAACTGTGTTGATACCAAGAAGATGGTATCGAAAATATTGTTACTTAATATGGACAAGCAGGTTGAGAAGCACAAGTCTAATGGTCTGGGCTGCTATGTGCTGGCCTCACTTTCTTGTTGTCTCTCTCCACTCGTCATACCCATTACTGTATATGGCAAATTTCTCAGATTTTTTTTAACCTTGAAAAAACGTGTTTGAATTTTTGTGTTTATGAATTTCAATTGCTGAATAATGCAGTATACATTTTATCTGTGTTTTCTCAGTTTCTCTAAATAAAAAAATCACCCTTTTAGGGGTAATGCAATTCAAATGCACAAGTAATTTAGCAGAGCAAGGCCTCAGCACTTGATCCCAATTCAGTGAACATCTTGAATCTTTTCACTGTAAACTTTACTTAGACTTAGGCTTGAAACTCTACTTTGACTTTTGAAAGGGAGGAACAAAGAAAAGGCAAAAAGCAGATAATATTAAGCTACAAATATAGTTCTGCATTAATTTGGGTTTGCATTTGGAGAATGATTTAACTCATCATCCCATGATAATTCCAGATGTCTATTAAGTATTGGCAATTCAATTAAATAAGCGAGAAAGTTGTCTCTAGGGAAAAAAAGATCAAAAATGAAAAACTCTCTTTGCATACGTCACTGTTTAATAAAACCACAAGCTAAAGTTCATTGTAGAAAAAGATTCAGTCGTAGTCATCTGGACTCTGTTTTAGAAAAAACTAAACGTTTTCTCAATCTCAATCGGATTGAGAATGACTCTTGGATGAGAGTCGAAACGGTTTGTTTTTCTAAAACAGAATTCAGATGAAACAACTGAATCTTTTTCTACTATGGAAGCACTCCTGGACGAATGAGGGATTACACCGTCAAACTAAAGTTGAACCAATAATTGCTGGATGTTCATTACATTGACATGAGTGAATTAGCCTCTGTCATGTAACAGCTTAATATTAGAAAACACAAGGTCACATCATTTGAATTGTCAATATCAGAAAACATTGTATGTACAGGGTTTTAGAATGTGTATTTCTCCCAAACATCTCTCTGCACACTGTTGGATTATATAAGGATAAAATGGAAATTAAATCAATTGTCCGGATTTTGCAGATTAAGGCAAGAATCTACACCATCTATTCTCTTTAGAATCACAACCGTGTGCCTCTCAGTGGTCGAGTGGAGAGCACACATGCCAGGCTCCGCATGCAGCCCGGCCGCAGGGTCGTGAGATTGAATCCAGCTCTGACAATTTCCTGCATGTCCATCCCTCGTTCATCCCCATTTCACACTACACTGTGCTGTCCAATAAAGCCAGCAAATCCTTTAAAATAAATAAAATCACAGATAAACGTTGCTAATATTTTATTTAAATTTGATTTGTTTTTAATTAATTACAGAGATTAACTCCAAAGCTACATTTCAGGCTTGTTGCCATTTCTTCCCTGCCATAATGGCGTCCTCAACAAATAGATTCCCGTGGGTGCAGGAGCTCTATAAAACCCACTGAAAATAAAAACAACGGTCGTGCTTTATCTCTCCAGGCTAATGCAGCTGCCAATGTTTGTTAATGATAGTAAGACTGTTTGACATCCATGTCTTCAGCAGCCTCTTTTATTATGAGTTCTGAAGGAAGTGCAGATAACAAAATGAGCGAGCACATTCCGCTCCAAAACACCATTAACACACACTTTGGGACACACAGTCAAGCATGTGTCCCAATGCTGCTTTTGGGCCCCTGTTTATCAAACCTCAGCGGAGGGATTCAAAACCCAATGTCCACCAACAAGTGGTAACTAAAGTAAAATGGAATATTATGTGATTTCTTTTATTCCAATTTTATTTTGATCAGTTTATCATCCATCCATCCATCCATCCATTTTCTACCGCTTGTTCCCGTTAGGGGTCACGGGTGACTGGAGCCTATCCCAGTGCCTTTGGGCTTAGGCGGGGTACACCCTGGACAGTGGCCAACTCGTCGCAGGGCATCAGTTTATCAGTTTATCAAAATGTAAACACATGCTGTAAAACACATAAAAGACATAAACCGCAACACAGAGTCAATTTAAAAAGTCATGATATCCATTAACTAAAACAACTCAACAAATAAGTCCCATATTGTCCAAAGTCTGTTTCAAATTAAGTCAAAATGTTATTTTTTAAAAATTTTTTCGAATGTCAGTTATAATTGAGGTCCAGTCCTTGATGGTTGGGGCAGTTTGAGTCATACATTTTTCTTTTCTGCTGCCAGGATTATGTTCCATGTGTCCATGAATGGGGATTTGAAGCCCAAATACAAAGTTCTGAAATCAAGAGGTATGGTGGTGTCAAAGACAGTCTGTAGCGCTTTATTGATCTCCTTCCAATTTTTCTGAGAAACAGGACAGTCATTAAAAGCATGGTTATGGTGGGCCTCCTGACAACCACAGTTTCTTCAGCAGTTGGAAATGCCTTGAGAATAATGAGTAGTTTGACATGGTGTTATGAAGAAATGTGTTAAACGTTTTCCTCAAATCTGTCCTGTTAGGTGTCTTTGATCATAAACCAACCAGTTTAAGATTTTATCATCTTTGTTTAGGGTGTTCCAGGTCGTACGCACAGATTTTACTCAGGGATTCTTAACTTCCTCCAGATGTGTGCCATTTAAATGGCGAGGTCTTTCTAAAGATCACAGGGGGATGCCAGAATGAGATCATTTCAGTTTTTGCACATTTAATTCGTATCGAGACAGTAGACCAATTTTTTTAAGAAAATGCATCACATCAGGTATAGAAATGTCTGGTTTGGTCAAATAGAACATCATCTATGTAGCATGCGATTTGAATGTTCCATCCCATCAATTGTAACACTGTGGTTTGTTTTGATTGTCTAATATGTTCATCCGATGGCTCGAAGTACAATGCAAATAGGAGAGGGGACCAGGCACATCCCTGTCTCACCCCTCTTTCCAGAGTCAGTGGGTCTGTCAGGTGACTAAAGTTGTTAAAAGTAAAGGGATAAGTTTGTTTTTTAGTCTTTCCTCCAAGTCTACAGTGATGTAGATAGGAGCATGGTCACTTGATTCTATTGTGCCTATATTTGCCTCAGTGATTTTTGATCCGTCTTTATTGAAGATAAAGAAATAGTCTATTCAGGAATAGGTTGAATGAGGATTAAAAAAATGTGTGTACTGACATGCACAGGGGTTCATTTCTCTCAAGATGTCAATCAGTCCTATATTCTTCATTCATTTACAGAATTAGTTATTTATTGTGTTTGCCGTGCCTCTGGAGTTAGACATATCTAATGTGGGTTGAATGTGAAGATTCCAATCACCGCCACAGATTATGGTTCCCTCAGAGTGGTTTGCAATCAGGTCTATTATAATTTAGTAATTGGTATAGAAGGTGACTTCCTGGTGGAGCATACACATTTACCAAAAGTAAAAACCTTTCCATTAATAGTTCCCGTAACCAAAACATAACTGTCACGTTTGTCTTTACATTGAACAATTTGTTCAAAAGCTATTCTGTTTGAGATCAATATTACAACTCCCCTCTTGTGTTTGCCTCTGTATGATGAATAGTAACTATTTTTGTGTACAAAAAAAAAACTGTGCTTAGTTTTTTCTTTTCTCATTTTTGTTGATATTTTCCATCGTTTGATTGGGGTCAATATTCCATTTACATTAAAGGATGCTACTCATAACTTTTCTGATGCCATTGGGTTGATTTTACAAACGTTATAATGTTATGAAACTCTCGTCGAACACAACACATAAACACAAGAACTACATAAACTTGAAACAGAAGAAAAGATAAATTCAAAAACAAAAAGGTTAATGCTAAAAAATGCATTGAACACAAAACCTTATTGTGTGGAAGACTTTTTAAAAATGGGGGGAAGTCCTTTCCTAATGAGTGGGCGCCCGAAAATCTCCTGGTACCAATCCCCTCAAAGAACGGGATACTCTACCTCCCTAAACCCCTATGCTCCTCCTCCTACTTATCCAGTTTCCCACAAACCCAATCTCCCACATTTAGCACTCAGACGAGTGCATGTAACTAGACGTGTCTCAAAAGTATAAGGCATGTGTATGCAAATACCATCTTCAATTTGGTGACATTAACTTCCCTGTGACAGTCAATTAAATAATATATAGATATATATAATAATATATACTAATAAGATAAGATAAGATAAGATAACAGACACTGGGGAAATTCCATGTTGCAACACAGATTAGGTACAGAAACACACATTAGGAACAGAAGTGGAATAATAAAAACTTCCTCAAAAATATACTTAAATCTGTATAAATATATTTAAATCTAGTATAAATGTAAATAAAAATAAAGAACAATAACACATTCTTATTTACAGTCAGAGGTTATATGGACAGAAAATGCTGCACCAGGGATGATTGACATTATTGACGCTTCTGCTTCTGCTGGTGCTTTGAGTACATGTGTTTTACCTTCAAAAGTGACCATAAAAGTTGCCGGATATGAGAAGCCATGCCTCAATTTTCTCTTACTGAATTCCTCATAGATGTGGTGAAACTTTGCTGGTTGTTGACAAATTTTGTCAACAAAAACCTTCTTGCCTTTGTACTGGAGGCCTTCATGAAGCATTCCTTCTCAGGTTCAGAAACGTCATTATCGGGCCTCGTGGTTTATCAGCTTCTTGTCATCGTTGGCCCAGGCTCTTTCTATAGTGATAGACGGGACTGCAGCTCCAGTGCCAGATAAAAGCTCCAGAATTGGACTTAGTACTTGTACATTACTTCTCAGTCCCGTTAAAAAAATGTTGTGCAAAATGCACAGATGCATGTTCTCAAAGGTACAATGAAGAAAATGTTTCAATATAACATTTACATATACACATACAGCGATGCACCTCTGGTCGTAGTGTCTGCAAACACTGCACTGCAGTCACTCACGGCCCCCAGAATTTGCCCCAGTGCTGGAGAACACATTTCCCAAAGGGGACCATAAAGTAAAACTTAACCTTCAAACAGCTTACTAGTAAAATCTAGTTTGTTTTTAGAGATTTGGGAGTGCTTTGTGTGTTTTCTCATCATAAAACAGTCCACTGAGATGCTCGTAACTCCGTCCTGTAAAAGGGAGAGTGCTGCTGTTTGAGATGACACCTACTATTCATCAAAACAAATACTGTTAAGAATGTGACGGGTGACACCGTGGGGTGTTGCTCTGGTGTCATTTTATGGGCATTTCCCCATAACATGGGAAGTGGCTGATTGGAACTGTGTGCCAGGTTCTGGTGGGTGGCCAGGACGTTTGCTGGGCCCACATGGTTGTGTTCTATTGTTTGAGCCGATCTGGTAAATGCTATTTTAGTTGTGTAATTTGGCTTAATTTCTGTATTTTAATTGTTTTATATGATGGCACGGGTGGTGGACTGTGTGCGGCATGTGTGTGAATGACTGGGATTGGGTGGTTGACACCACAGTATTATAATGTTTTTTAGACTTTGAATTAAAATGTGGTTTTAGTAGATGTTTGATTGTATTTTTTGTTTGCAGTTGCTGCACGTGCAGCTACCTGCTGTTCTTTTAGTTTCTGTTTTTGGTTTAGTTAGTCCACTCTGGAAGAAAGCATGGGGTAACTCTTTTAAAATGTTTTGTTTGTATGTCTTTGACTTTTGTTTTGAGTCACTTTAATTTCATCTGTAATACTTGTGTATCTTGAACTATTACACCCAATATGTTTGGAGTGTGCATCTGGTGTTCTTTGCAGTGGTTTGCTGTGGCACCTGCATTTGTTTTGAGTGTCATGTGCTGTGTTTCAAGTGGGTTGTTCCGCCTTATGTGGTGTATTGAATTAATTCGGCTCTGTAACAAATCTTGGCTAACGATGAAGGATATTAGAAAATACACTCTCATCGTCCAATAAATATTGTATTTCATGTCCGTCTTCCCTTACACCACAAGCACTGTAAACAAACTTATAAGAGAATGTGATAAAATATATATATATATATATATATATATTTAATAACCAAATGCCATCAAGACCTATCTGATCACAGGCCTGCCCATAGTAGTTGTTGCCCCAAGCAACTGCAGTGTTTATACCTGTTTTTATTGTTTCAGTAATATTGAAGTATAGATATACAGCGCACTTTTTCAAAATTGATTAAATTCATGATTTGACGAAATTAAATAAGGTTGTTGGATTTCTTTGCAAATGTATTTTAGAAAAAAAAAACACAAAAACAACAAAAAAAACACTTGAACATAAGTATTCAAAGCCTTTGCTCAATACTTTGTTGAAGCTCCTTTGGCATTAATTACAGGCTCAAGTGTTTTTGAGTTTAATGCTACAAGCTTGGCATACCTAGTCATAAGCAGTTCTCTCGTTCTTCTTTGCACGACCTCCAAACCCCAATAAGTTTGGTTGGTGAGCGTCGGTTCACAGCCATTTTCAGATCTCTCCAGAGATATTCAGTTGGGTTCAAGTCTGGCCTCTGGGCCACCCAAGGATTTTCACAGAGTTGTCCTGTAGCCTCTCCTTTGTTCTCCTGGATGTGCTGAGGGTCATTGTCTTGTTGAAAGATGAACCTTGGCCCCAGTCTGAGGCCCAGAGCCTTTGGAGCAGGTTTTCATCAAGGATATCGCTGTACACTTCTGCATTAATCTTTCTGTTGATCCTCACAAGTCTCCCAGTTCCTGCTGCTGAAGAACATCTCCACAGCATGATGCTGACACCACCATGCTTCACTGTAGGGATGGTTTCCCTACACTTTCTATTCAAGCCAAAGAGTTCAATCTTTGTTTCATCAGCCCAGAGAATTTTGTTTTCCATGGTTTGAGAGACTTTCAGGTGCCTTTACGCAAACTCCAAATGGGCTGTCATGTGTCTTTTACTGAGAAATAGCTTCCATCTGGCCACTCTACCATACAGGCCTGATTGGTGGAGTGCTGATGGTTGTTCTTCTGAAAGGTTCTCTTCTCTCCACAGAGACACGCTGGCGATCTGTCAGAGTGACCATCGGATTCTTGGTCACCTCTTTGACCTAGGCCCTTCTCCCGCTGATTACTCAGTTTGACCTGGCAGCCAGCTTGGTGGTTCCACACTTTTTCCAATTCGGACTATGGAGGCCACTGTGCTCAGAGAAACCTTCAATGCTGCTAACAGCCTTTTTTCAAGTTATCATTATGGGGTATTGTTTGTAGAATTTTGAGACAAATAAGTTTAATCAAAATGTAATCACATTTTAACAAAATGTGGAAAAAGTGAAGCGCTGTGAATACCTTCCGAGTGCACTATAGTCCAGTTGGGATATTTGCATCCAGGCTTCTTCACCTGTGCTAACAGCAAATTCATGGGTCTACAGCAGGGGCCACTAATAAACTTTCACTGAGATCCAGTTTGAGAAAATTTCCACAAGCCGAGGTCTGGAAAAGCCGGCCAAGAAATGATCATTTGATCATAGTGGGTCATCTCGTGTCTCTGCAGTCTTGTGTATCAGGTACATGAACACCTTTGCATTTAGGAGCGTCTCTATTAATTTCCTCATCAGACTCGTTTCTTCGTGAATATGAGACAAATTGTAATGAAACGCAAATCATTTTGCAGTTTAACATACAGAGAACATGTCTATGCTGTCCCCACTGTCCGCCTACCTGTGTCTACCTTCTTCCATGTCTGCTCTGCTCTTCTTGCGCTGGGCTCCTGTGTGTTTGGAGCAGGGGGGAAGAGAGAGGGCATCCTGGCATCACTGCACTAGCTTCCAGTTATCCAGAGAATCCAATTTAAAATGTTGCTCATGGTTTTTAAGTGTCTAAATGGTCTGTCTCCTACCATGATTCTGCTTGTACCATGCTGTCCTCCTCTCAGCTCCTCCTGGATGTCCATGCCCATGGACGACAACATGCAAATGTTGCTCAAAAGCCTCGGACAGTGATCAAGGCAAGGCAAGGCAAGGCAAGTTTATTTGTAGAGCACAATTCGCACACAAAGGCAATTCAAAGTGCTTCACACAACAGGACAAAAATGCTTTAAAATCACAAAGACATGACAGAATAGTTGCAAAATAAAATAAAAAAATAAATAAACAAAATGCAAATAAATATGCACAGTTAAACCAAATAGTTTTTAGCTTAGATTTGAACATTGCCAGAGTAGAGGCCAGTCTCACATCCTCAGGAAGACTGTTCCAGATTTTAGCTGCATAAAACTGAAACGCAGATTCCCCATGTTTAGTCCTGACTCTGGGCACCAGCAGGAGGCCGGTCCCTGAGGTCCTCAGAGTCCGAGATGGTTCATATGGCACTAACATGTCCGAGATGTACTTTGGTGCTAGGCCATGGAGAGACTTGTATACAAGCAGAGCTGCTTTAAAGTCTATTCTCTGATCCACAGGGAGCCAGTGCAGAGACCTGAGCACAGAACTAATGTGATGGTACTTCCTGGTTCTAGTCATGACCCGAGCAGCAGCGTTCTGGATGTACTGCAGCTGTTTTACAGCTCGTTTGGAGAGGCCAGTGAGCAGCCCGTTACAGTAGTCTAATCTACTAGAGACAAACGCATGGATAAGTCTCTCCAAGTCTGGTTTAGACACTATACTTTTGATTTTGGCAATGTTTTTTAGATGGTAAAAGGCTGCTGATGTTATTGATTTGACGTGGCTGTTAAAATTCAAGTCCGAGTCCATTATAGCCCCCAGATTTCTAACTTGCTTTGAAGGTTTTAGAGCGAGAATCTGGAGGTGACTGCTAACACTTTCTCTTTGTTTCTTGTGGGCCAAAGACGATGATTTCAGTCTTGTCAGAGTTCAGCTGGAGAAAGTTGTTTTGCATCCACACACTGATCTGTTGGATGCAGTGACAGAGTGAATCCACTGGTCCATATTCACACTGCCGTCAGTGAAACATAGATCTGAGTGTCGTCTGCATAATTGTGATAGGAACACATTCTCGCTGCGTATCAACTGATCTAACGGCAGCATGTAGAGGTTGAATAGAAGGGGTCCCAGGATTGACCCTTGGGCCACCCCACAGGTCAGGGGCATCTGGTCTGAGACACAGTTACCAATTTCAACAAAGTCTTCCTGTCTTAAAGATAGGCCTTTAACCAGTTTAGGGCAGTGCCAGTGATGCCCACCCACTCCTCTAGTCTCTGTAAGAGGGTCCCATGAGCAACAGAGTCAAAAGCAGCACTGAGATCTAACAGAATTAAGACCGAGGCTTTGCCCGCGTCAGTGTTCAGGTGATGTCATTTGTCACTTGTATGTGAAAAGGGGGAAGTCCAATCCTAATGAAAACAATAAAAAAAAACAACAACTCCCCAGGCACTCCTGACACCAATCCTCAGAAAGAACTGGATATATAAGATTCCTGGCTCACCACGTCCCCCTGTTGCACTCTGATATACTTTCAATTTCCCACAAATCCAATCTCCCACATTTGACACATCGATGAGTAGATGTGTTTAGTCACAGAGTTTATGTACTAAAGAAGACATGGGGCATAAAGTCTGATGAAAAAAATTCAGGTCATTAGTCTCATCAAATTTAAAGAAATGTATCACCATGTGACCACAATCCAAACTCACATACCCCACGATGGTGGCTCCACCCTCTGCACTGCTCATTTCTCTGTGTTTGTATCTCCCTTAAGAGCACCTCTGCTTCTCCTGGTGTTCTGAGCACATGTGTTTTACCTTCAAAAGTCACCAGAAGAGTCGCGGGAAAAGAGAATCCATGACTCAGTTTTCTCTTCCTGAGCTCCTCACAGATGTGGTGTAACTTTTGCAGTTGTTGGCGAACCTTGTATGGAATATTTTGAGCGATGAAAACACGCTTGCCTTTGTACTGGAGGTCTCCTTTAACCCTTGCAGCCTTCAAGACACGTTCTTTCTCACGATCGATGAGAAACCTCTTTAATCAGGCCTCGTGGTTTATCAGCTGCTGGTCTTGGTTTGCCCAGGCGATGTGCTCTTTCGATTGTGATGGGAGGGGCTTCAACACCTGAGTTAATAAGGAGCTCTGGTATGATCTTCTCCAAAAAGCTTTCTGTCGTTTCCTTCCTCCCCTTCTTCTATGCCAACAAGCCTCAAGTTAGGACGACGGGATCTGGACTCAAAATCCAGGAGTTTATTTTTCAAGTTATTGTTCTCCAACTCCAGCGTCGTCACCCTGGCCCGCAGCGCCTCCATCACAGCCCTTACTGTCTGCAGATCATCCGTATTGTCTGAATCGCGCTGCTTGACTTCCTCAGTGCGTGTTCCAGTTATTCCATCTCCTTCCAATTTAGCGGTCACTGCCTCTGACACAGCCGGAGCTATGCTAGCTAACAACACGGCTCTCAGAGACTCCATGGCATGCTGCGCTTCGGACATCTTAAGCCGCAGCCGATGACCAATTACGTTCTCTCCCCCTTCCAACACAAAGGAGTCGCGTGAGTCTCCATCTGGGCCGGCGGGGCTGCGCATCTCCGTCGGAAAGGGAGCGCGGCTCGCAGGTTTGTTAGCCGCGCTAGCCTTGTTAGCTTGTGATGCCGGCTGTCTTCCAACAAAGCCGTGGGCCGTCAGCTTTGTCTGTTTTGGTCCCGTGGCGCTTGTGTCTTCCTTGTTTACTCATCTTTTCGTCCTTCTTCTTTGGGATTAGGTGGGTCAAACGATGATTTTAAAACCACATTTTACAGCAGCGGTGTAAGGTATGTCCACTCAGTGAGCCACCATAACCGGAAGTCCCAATATGTTCCCTTCCTAACTGGTGTGTCCAGTCTCCCGCTACTTTGGATGTACCACTCAAAGGACTACTCCCAAACGGCTATGCAGGTGTGTTTGAACTACATTACTCAGACAAAACTTCTACAGGTTTTGGATGGACTGTTGCCAGAGTAGAATGAGGTTCTATTTATGTTAAAGTGGCTAATCTTGCTCATGGTGATATCAAGTTATATGGTGGTACACAGATAGGACATTTCCACGCTATCTCAGGCGATAGTCAAAGTGAATTCACTATTATGGGTGAGTCTATCTGCAATGTTAATATTCAAATACCTGCAATTCCTAAGCCTGTCACCATCCCAGATTTTAAAAACTCAGACCTGACAGGGTCTCAACAAAACCAACTTGCACTTATCCTGCCATATAAACTGAAATCCGCCATCAAGTTGAAGCTCTTAAAGCAGAGGACCTGACTGAAGACAGTACAAGCCCCTGGGCAAGTCCTATAGTTATGGTGTGAAAGATGGCTCATACAGGTTTTGTGTAGACTTTAGGAAGTTGAACTCTGTCACTACCACTGACGCACATCCTTTACCAAGAGTTGATGACAGTTTGGACACACTGTCTGGCTCTCAGTTCTTTTCCACGATGGACATGTCAAGCAGATCGATCTAAGACAGCATTCACCGCAGGTGATGGCCTTTAACAATTTAAGGTCATGCCGATGAGTCTTAAAAATTCACAGCCTACATTCCGGAGACTTATGGAACTTGTTCTTGTTGAACTTGTTGAAGAGGACTTCACTGCACACTGTTATTTATTTAGATTGCATTATTTGCATTGGAAAACATTTTGAAGATCACTTACACAACTTGACAGAAATTGTCACTCGATTTAGGCAAGCAGGTTTAAAACTAAACCCTAAGAAATGTGACGTCTGTAAGGCAATGGTTAGGCATATGGGACATGTGTCTCGGGAGGGATTGACTCTAGATCCAGTTAATGGTGGACGCATTAGTAACTGGCCTGTACCATGTTCATCTACTGAGGTAAGTGCCTTTTTGGGACTCTGTTCGTACTATAGACGTTTTGTGCGCAGATATGCCTTTATAGCACAACCTCTTCACAGATTGACACAGAAACAAGTTGCATTTGAGTGGACTGATGACTGCTCAGTTGCTTTTCAGACACAAAAGGAAGCCATAACATCCCCACCAATAATGGCCTTTCTCAAATTTGACAAGCCATTTATTTTGGGTACAGATGCTTCTAATTTTACCGTTGGTTCAGTGCTCTCACAAATACAAAATGGACAGGAACGGGTTGCGGCTTACACATGTCATGTGCTTTCAAAGACTGAGAGAAAGTGATCTACATGCAAAGATGTCGGTGTAATCCCTCATTCGTCCAGGAGTGTTGCATTGTAGAAAAAGACTGAGGGTGTGAATAAAGGGTGTCTCTATCCCTTATGTCTCGGGATTGTCGGAAAAACTGCAAAGAATTTTTAGACAACACGAAGTCCCTGTTTATTTCAAAACAAACCAGGCAACACGTTAAGACAAAAACTGGTTTACCCTAAGGACAAGATGCCTACACAAAAACAGAGCAATGTAGTGTATTCTATCCAATGCAGTGAAGAAAGTTGTAAAGAGCGGTACATAGGGGAGACTAAACAGCCACTGCACAAGAGGCTTTATCAACACAAAGGACACTCGAGTTCAGGACCCCAAAGAGCCGTGCATCTTCATCTCAAAGCCACAAACCACTCTATTGAAGACAGTGAGGTGGAGATTCTGAGCAGGGAGAAAAGGTTGTTTGAAAGAGGAGTTAAGGAGGCAATCTTTGTTAAAAAAGACAATCCTTCCTTAAATCGTAATGGAGGTTTAAGATTCAACCTTCCAGTTGTTTATAATGAGTTTGATGAAACTCTGGTGACGCCCGAGGCATTCGGATGCTAAACAGGCACTCAAGGTGAGGCAGCCAAATGCCAGGGAACAATAGGCCCATCCCAGTTAAGTTTCAATGGGCCATTATCAGGAGGTCCCGCCCTATCGGCAGGGCTTTCACAGAGTAGGATATAAACAGGAGTTCTCAGACTTGTTTCACTGATTGAGAATGTTTTTTTTTTCTAAAACAGAGTCCAGATGACTACAACTGAATCTTTTTCTACATCTACATACAAAGAACTGTTTGCTTTTGTGTGGTTAGACACTTTCGATATTACCTGAGTTGTAATCCTTTAACCATCATCACTGACCATCGCTCTTTGCTCAGTTTAAGGAAACTGAGCAACACCCATAATCCTACTAGACGCCGGGTCCATTGGAGTCCACGCTAGGCATTGGAGCTGGATACCTACCAGTGGACAATTATTCACAAAGAGGGGCTGAAACACACAAACACAGACGCCATGTCATGGATGTGACATAAGAGACGTGACAGTTTCACTCTCTTCTGATAGTAACTCTCTTACTAATATAACAGACAAAATTCAGAGTTGGCAGATTCAGTCCTGGCGCCCCCTGTTAAGACTAATGTACCAACACAGGTGTGTTATGTGGATAGTGATACTGTACAGGTTCATACAGGTTTTGCCAGATTACAGCAGACTTTTTCTGCTAACAATGTTTATACTGTGTCTGCACACTCGCTGACCCAGTTATTTCCAAAGTATATAGCTGGGTACGAGACAAGAGACTTCCTTACCTCAGACAGGTCAAAGACAAAATTCAAAGCAAACTATGGTGGCAGTTTCCTAAGCTAATGCTGTGGGATCACTTACTCTGTCGTGAAGGTCACAGTGCACCAGGCTTATCATCTTCATTTGTTGCACTGACAATGCATTTATTACATGGTAACCCTTGCTCTGGTCACTACAGTGCTGAGCACATTGAAGAAAGCCTTGAGAATGTGTGTTATTGGCCAGGAATGAGAGCTGATATTGAGAACTTTTGTAACCTATGTAAGTCATGTAAATCCTTTAAAAAGCCTGTACCACAGCGAAAAGCAGCTACAATCTATTCAGGCAGATTGACCATTTAAATTTGTTTGTACGAACATTACTGTGCTCCCTGTAACTTCTGCTGGAAACAGATATGTACTTGTTGTACAGGATCATTTCACTAAATATGTGAATGCTTATGCTATGTGTCATCAAAAGGCAGCACAGTTACTGCACTCAAAGAGTGCAGACGCTTCCCTGCTTGCTCCTGCTTGCTATAGCTGATTTACTTATTTAATTTGCTTTTAAATCAGTTTTTGTCTTCCAAACATTTTTTATTATGACTTTTTTAAGTCAACCAAGGATTTTAAGAGCATTTTTCGAGTTTTAATCAACAAATCTGATGAACCAGCGACATGTCCGTGAGTAGAGAAACAAACTCCTGTAAACGCTGTTAAGATGGTCTCCACTCACACCTAATATAGCAAGATCAAGAGTTCTGATATCAACGATGATGAACTCTCCCCTGACTGTTGCTATACAGACAAAAATCGCCCCACCTAAACCCCCCCGCCTTTCAACTGGTCCCAAACTCTCACTGGCTCCCGCTACACCAACAAAAGCCCCCCCACCTATCCCCCCTCGCCTTTCACCTGGTATCTCCCATAGCTAGGATGCACTGGGTCTCAGCGTTGCCGGGACTTATAGTCATAATAAAAATCAAACCAACCCGGGGCCCTGTGTAAAAACAGCCTCCCCTAGTGCTATTTCTGTAGTAACATCACACAGATGGGAAAACAAAATGAGAGTCAGACTGCCCAATCTGAGAAATTTGATTCATATTCCCTGTAAAAAGATAACGCCCAGTCTCACTGAAACTAGTCTGAAACTTGCTGTGCTAAATGTCAGATCCTTATGTAACAAATCATTCTTAATTAATCATTTTATTTCTTCTTATAATCTTGATTTTATGTTTTTAACTGAAACATGGCTTGACAAAAACACAGGAAATTTAGTTCTAATAGAATCTGCTCCATCCAACTTTATGTTTGAATCTGAAACACGAGAAAACAAAAAGGGAGGAGGTGTGTGCGCTTTTGTTAGAGATGAAATAGTTACCCACAGGTTGTCCTTCGGGGTTTTATTGATGATTTTACTGAGATGCTTTCAGTCGTATGCACAGACTTTGATGGTTTGGTTATAACAGGTGATTTCAATGTTCATGTTGATTATATCTGTGACAGAAACGCTAAAGAGCTTCATGCTGTCCTTGAAACTTTTGGTCTTACTCAGCACGTGAGTGGCCCCACCCACAGCAGAGGGCACACTCTAGATCTTCTAAATACAAAAGGGGTTAATATTTCAAACGTCAATGTGGTCGTTGTTGCTCTGTCTGATCCTTTCTGTGTCTTCTTTGACCTGTCTGTTTTTCCCAAACCTCCGGCTGGTCCTGCAATTGTCCGGAGGAGACACATAAATGACAGCACGGGAAAACTGTTTATGGAAATGACAAACTTTGAAAATGTTTCATGTTCTAATGTAAATGATTTGTTGAACTCTGTTACATCTAAGTGTTTTGAATGTTCTCAACACCATTGCCCCTATGAAGGCTAAAATTGTTAAAAAATAAGCAGAAGGTGCCATGGAGAAATGAAGATTTGGTCAGGGCACAGAAAAGGGAGTGCCGCCGGGCCGAACGAAAATGGTCGCAAGTCAAAGCTCCAGGTTCAGAAAGAGATTTACAGAGAGAAGTTGTTCATGTACAACCTCATTTTATGTAGAACTAGGGTAGGATATTTTTCTGAAATAATTGGAAGCTGCAGTAACAACTCGCGTGTCCTGTTTGCCACAGTAAACAGATTAACAAATCCTCCAGTTCAGCTGCCGTTAGAACTCATTTCCACGTCCAAGTGTAATGAGTTTGCATTATTCTTTAATGACAAAGTTCAGGGCATTAAAAATGCTATAAATTCTACAATGCAAAAAATAACCCTCAAACCACCTAAACACTTAGACTGGTGATTTCTTCTGGACAGTTTTGTCAGTTACAGGTGTAAAGTGAGTCAGCTCTGAGTTCATCTACATGCTGCCTCGATGTGTTACCCACCAGATTTCTAAAGTCTGTGCTGAACAGTTTGTTAGCACCACTCACTCACATAGTTAACATGTCGCTTCAATCTGGAACATTCCCAATGTCTTTGAAAACTGCGGTCATAAAGCCTCTCCTAAAGAAGAGCAGTCTTGATGCCGCAGTACTGAGTAATTACCGGCCCATCTCTAATCTGCCATTTTGGGGCAAAATCCTTGAAAAGGTTGTTTACCAACAGCTCACTGATTTCCTCTTAATAAACAACTCATTTGATGTTTTCCAGTCAGGTTTTAGACCTCATCACAGCACTGAGACTGCTCTTGTCAAGGTGACAAATGACATCCACCTGAACACTGACGCGGGCAAAGCCTCAGTCTTAATTCTGTTGGATCTGAGTGCTGCTTTTGACACTGTCGATCATGGGACCCTCTTACAGAGACTAGAGGACTGGGTGGGCATCACTGGCACTGCCCTAAACTGGTTAAAGTCCTATCTGGAAGACAGGAAATTCTTTGTCGAAATTGGTAACTGTGTCTCAGACCAGATGCCCCTGACCTGTGGGGTGCCCCAAGGGTCAATCCTGGGACCCCTTCTGTTCAACCTCTACATGCTGCCGTTAGGTCAGTTGATACGCAGCGAGAATGTGTCCTATCACAATTATGCAGACGACACTCAAATCTATGTTTCACTGACGGCAGGTGAATATGGACCAGTGGATTCAGTCTGTCACTGCATCCAACAGATCAGTGTGTGGATGCAAAACAACTTTCTCCAGCTGAACTCAGACAAGACTGAAATCATCGTCTTTGGCCCACAGAAACAAAGAGAAAGTGTTAACAGTCACCTCCAGAGTCTCGCTCTAAAACCTACAAATCAAGTTAGAAATCTGAGGGTAATAATGGACTCAGACTAGAATTTTAACAGCCACGTCAAATCAATAACATCAGCAGCTTTTTAAACATCTAAAAAAACATTGCCAAAATCTAAAGTATAGTGTCTAAACCAGACTTGGAGAGACTTATCCATGCGTTTGTCTCTAGTAGATTAGACTACTGTAACGGCCTGCTCACTGGCCTCTCCAAACGAGCTGTAAAACAGCTGCAGTACATCCAGAACGCTGCTGCTCGGGTCATGACTAGAACCAGGAAGTGCGATCACATTAGTCCTGTGCTCAGGTCTCTGCACTGGCTCCCTGTGACTCAGAGAATAGACTTCAAAGCAGCTCTGCTTGTATACAAGTCTCTCCATGGCCTAGCACCTAAGTACATCTCGGACATGTTAGTGCCATATGAACCATCTTGGACTCTGAGGACCTCAGGGACCGGCCTCCTGCTGGTGCCAGAGTCAGGACTAAACATGGGGAATCTGCGTTTCAGTTTTATGCAGCTAAAATCTGGAACAGTCTTCCTGAGGATGTGAGACAGGCCGCTACTCTGGCAATGTTCAAATCTAAGCTAAAAACTGTTTTTGTTTGGCTGTGCATATGACTGAAATGCTTTTCTTTGCACTCCTCTCTTTTATGTCTTGAACTATTTGACGGAATGCCTGAAAATGGCACTTTTAAATGAAGATTTCGTGATTGTAATGCATTTTTGTCCTGTTGTGTGAAGCACTTTGAATTGCCTTTGTGTTCGAATTGTGCTCTACAAATAAACTTACCTTGCCTTGCCTTGCCTTGCCTTGCCTTGCATAAACATGTACATATGCTTGTTTATTCCAATGGTTGCATAATTTTTGCCCTTGTTCCTTTTGTTACTGCCGACTACAATCCACCAACATTTTTGTTTTTGGTGTGATGATTTATATTTTTGTTTCTTGGGACCTTAATATGAAATGAAGACATTTCATTTAAAAAGAGGGAAGTATGTAAGATGATTTATATTTTTGTTCATTGTTTTGTATTCTGTAATGTGTAATGGTAATAAGCTATTTGGATGGAACTATTTGTGGGGCGTATTAATATTGCTGTGAGTAGGAGGTGGGTTTTATATGAAAAAAGGAGTTTGGGAGACTTCCGGTCATGGCAAACGTGCTGAGTGGACGCACTTCACTCCACTGCTCCAAAAATTGGTGTTAAAATTTTCGTTTGACCTACCCAAACCCAAAGAACAAAGAAGAGAGATGAGTAAACAAGGAAGACACAAGTCCGGTAGCGCCACAGGACCAAAACAGACAAAGCTGCCGGCCCACGGCCCCGTTGGGAAAACAGCCCGCATCACAAGCTAATGAGGCTAGTCTGGGTAACGAAGCTAGTGCGGCTGACAAACCTGCGAGCGGCGCTCTGTAGGAAATAATTATGCTTTGGTTATTTCCAGGCGTGTTCAAGCATCGGAGAAGAGACAACCGGAGACGTCAATATTTAGTTCAGAAGGTTTATTTTCCCTAATACAAAGTTTCTAAGAAAATGTGCTTACAGATTGATCTGGGTCTTCTTTCCTTTAACCTGCAGGACACACAATGTGTGTGATTTACGTGCAGAGGAGTTAGAGACAAAGAAATGACTATAACATGAGTTCTTATAATGTAGAAGGCGTAGTTCCTCCTTCGGGGGGGCGGCTGAGTCCGTCCCAGCTTAGTGTGGTTATGATCCTGGTCTCTCTGCCCGTATAGGGAGTCGCCTGTGTCCTTGGTGCCGTTGCTGGGAACGCATCCTCCCTGTACAAAGGAGATATGCAGAAACAACACAACGCCTATGCCTTTAAATCTTTTGAAACCTTTTTGCAACATTTGGTCCTGTCTGAACAATCGAAGTTTTTTGTGCACAAGTATTATTAAAAGCATGACTATTACAAAAACACTATTGCTTCAGTGTGTGATTGTATTCTTCCAGCTCCTACTCTGCCGGAGATGCGGAGCCCCGCCGGCCTAGATGAGACTCACGCAGTCTTCTTTGCGGTCGGAAGGGGGAGAGAACTGGTCTAAATTGGTCATCCGGCTTGTGGCTCAAGATGTCGAAGTGGCAGCGAGCCATGGAGTTCTGAGACGACCGAGTTGTTAGATACCATATGCTCCCCGGCAGTGTCAGAGTAGTGAGAGACCGCATATTGAAAGCGTTATATGGCATATAAAGGAACACGCATTGAGGAGCGTTGAGAAGCAACGGTGTATCAGAGAATACGGACGAATCTGCATGACAGTAAGGGCCGAGAATGGAGGCCTGAGGCAGGGGTGACCAACGCTGGAGATTGGAGAACAGTAACGACTGAAGATATAAGCTTCTGATTGGAGTCCAGATCCATCTTCGTCTTAACTTTGAGGCTTGTGGGAGTTGAGGAGGGAGAGGAGGGAAAGGAACACTAGGGCTTTCCTGGAGATAGGATTATACCAGAGCTCCTTTAGTTAAGCAGACAGGAGTTGGCAAGTCCTCCTCAAATTGAGCATACATCAAAGAGTAGCACATTGCCTTGAAAATACGCACGAGACCAGCAGCTGAATAAAACACGAGCCTGATTTATAGAGGGTATTTTCTAGGTAGATCGTGGAAGAAATAACCGAATGTGTTGGTTAGGAAGGCTGGCTTCAAGGGTTTTGTGAGGAAGGGAGACCAGGTACCAGATTATCATTATGTGCAATGTTATTTTATATATTTGCTCCGATATTCCAGGTGAGGTGATACTCGCTCAACAACAGCAAACAAGTTCCATCACAATTCTGTGAAGAGCTAGGAAAGAGAAAACTGATGGTATTGCATGTTGATTCTTCTTTTCCCGCGAACTCTTCTGGTGACTTTGTGGAAGTAAAACACACGCGTGCTCAGAAACACAGGAGAAGCAGAGGTTGCTCTTAAGGGAGATGCATAAACACATGAGAAATTAAACAGTAAGAGGATTTGGAAGCTCCCAGCGTGGGGGCATTGTGAGTTGGTGAAGACTTAATTGAGGATATAGGACTAAGTGCATGTGCATAAATCGTACGGGGGAAGTGGGAGAAGAAGAAGGAAAAAGAGATGAAAACGGCATAGATTTGGCATATAATAATTGTAGGAATATGCATGATGTAAAATAGGTGGTGTTTTATGATGAAAAGTAAGTAGCTAACCAGAGATAATAGTTCTCTCAAGCTGGTGGGTTTATTGGTGGTTATCTGTTCGCTAACTGATGCCTGAACATAATCCGTTGGGTCCATAATTAGAGGGTATAGTTATTTTAAAAGGCCTGGTCTTAAATGAAATTGAGTACTGGCTGTGGTCGGCACCACTCTTTAACATGAGACAGGAGCTGATTCCAACAACACAGGAGCTTGGTAGCTAAACGCTCTACCTTCCTACTGTGTCTTTCTAGAGACTCTTGTACCACCAGAAGTCCAGCACTTTTGAGATGCGAAGTGCTCCCTGCTAGGAATGATAAGGTCTCCTATTAGCATCTTTGGAGGTCGGATGGGGGCCAGGTCATTTATGGAGCTTTGGTAAGTTCAGGAGGAGGACTCTTCAAAGTTTGAGTTTCTAAACTCTCCACAGAGCCAGTGAAGAGACTCGAGCACAAGGTAGTAATGTGCATCCTCTTCTGTTTTTAGGTTACTTGCTATTGCAATCTTGGCTGCTCCGACCTTCATTTCTCAAAAACTTGCTTGTACACTCCAAAGTGCCTAGGCCACCCTCTTAGCGCCATCCGTGGTATTTTCACATTCTATTCCAATTCAATTTATTTTTTGTGGGAAACGCCCCTAATACTTCACAACAGTAGTTGCCTCGAGGGCTACAGTGGAAAAAAACCAACAATAAAACAATGTTCATAGGTACTTGGAAATGTCCCAGCGTCCTGTGTCCTTAGACAGATGCTCCATAGCTCCCTGTCCTTGAGACCCTCCTACTACGGCCAGGGAGAAAACTACCATAACCTCTTAGGAAAAAGCTAGAAAAACCTGTAGGAGTTCACACAGTGAAGGAAGAGATCCGACTCCCTCGGACGGACAGGCGGACGCACCTCCCAAATTTTGCAGATAGACAATGGAGCTAGACCCACTCAGGAGGAGAACCAATTCTTCGAGGAGCCATGATTGAACTTTATTTGGTGAGTACGCACAGTTTCTTCATTATGGGAGTAGAGAGATTTCTCCAGGCAGTTGAGGACAATTCTGGATCCACAGGTCAATCTCGTCGACCCATCGGGGAAAGCGTGGGGAGAAAAAAGAAAAAAACGATGAGCAAATTGCAAGTGAAATTAAATATTAAATATTGTTTGATAGAAAAGTAGTAGGAAACAGAGGGATAGTGCTCAAGCTGCCCATACTTCCCCCAGTATAGGTGTTGCTCCTAGGCAGCGGTAGCTGGGAAACTGTAGGTTTTTATTTCTGTTCCTAACTGGCCTGACCATAAGCCATTTCAAAGAGGAACGTTTTAAGCCTGGTCTTAAATGAAGAGACTGTGTCGGCCTCTTTAACATGGACAGGAGCTGATTCCACAACACAGAGTAATAATAATAAATAAATAATTGTATTCACATTTTAACCGAAATTAGCTTAAATAAAGGGCGTTTTATTGTACTGATTATTCCGGATAACACATGGCATATATGAAGCTGTGCACACTCGTGCATGAACGCGTGCACGGTGCTCTCTCTGTGACCGTATCAGTCTGTGTCTGTGACAGAGAAGATCCTCTGAATCTGTGAATGGATTTAAGAAACAACGATCCGACGTGAGAGAAAACTCGTCCTTCAGACAGAGCACATGACTTAGTTTTATGAAGCGCTGAGACAAGACTCAAGTCCAACAAGTTCATTTGGCATTACACACTGCATGCTGGAGTTTGGATCGACTATAAGTGAAATGGGTAGTCCAACCTTTATTTGTGCTATATTGATAGCATATTAGAGGTAGTGTCCTGTATGTGTTGTAGTAGTAAAGACCTGTGTTTGTTCTAAAGCCTCTGGGCATGTGCAGAGAATTTTGACTGACTTAAATCGGGGAATCACATCCTTCCATAGGGCCGCTAGCAGAGCAGTGTCCTGTGCTCCCCATAGAGCTCAGAGCGAAGCAATGTTCAGGGTACACACAGCGGAATGTCCTTCATCAGCGTCTGCTTTGGACAGAATGACAGGATGTTTGAGCCTCTGTGTTTGTGAACTTCTCCGCACGCCTGGGAAAGGAATCGCGCCTGGGAAATGTCAACATGGGCCTCCTTACTGCACAGAGGGCGAGGCCTGTGCACAGGGGGCTGGCTCTGCTTGCTGAGGGGCGGGACCTGCGCACCTGTCTTTTTTCACAAGAAACCTATCATTGTTCAACTACGGATGAATAGAAATTTTGATATGATTTATTTGCATTTCAAATTCTACAATAATTGCACGTTTAAAAGGAGAAATTTTATGCTTAAATGGGTTATAATTTTAAATTTTGTTCATTGTAATCTGCAATGTAAATGTAAATCGCATTGTAGTAGAGTCTGTTGGGGACTTGGAAGATTGCGCTGATTCCTCTGTTGAACTGTACATCTATTTCTGACAAATATTCTCAATTTTCAACTGCACACCCAAAATTGAGAGTGCACTGGTTACATTTGGGACTATTCTGCTCAGTCCTTTCTTATATGGACCTGAAGCAAATCCCAAAGAAGAAGCAAGATTATTTAAACCGTAGCCAGCAACAATTACTGATAAACTAAATGAAACTACTCCCACTATTAGCTCTGAGCAAGCCCAAGCTGTAAAACTAGTGTCCCATATCCCATCAATAACACTAGAAAGGTTCACTGCTGTTGATCAAGCAGAGATAACTTCAGCCATTATGTCCTCTAAAACGTCATCTTGTATTCTAGACCCGATTCCAAGCACACTCCTCAAAGACATTCTCCCCCTAATTATAGATTCTATTCTTAATATAATAAATACCTGCAAACAAGCAGTCATTAAACCACTTCTGAAAAAAGCCTAATGTTGATCCTGACCTATTGGTAAACTATAGACCTATTTAAAATATTCGATTTGTCTCCAAAATCCTTTACAGCTTTACAGACAAACAGCTTTGTCGCCCCCTACAATAACAATAATGTACTGGAAGTTTTACAATTAGGGTGCATAGCTCACCACAGCACTGAAACTACACTAAAGTAAAATGATTTGTTTTTAGCTTCTGACGATGGACTGGTCTCAATCCTGGTTCTATTGGATCTCAGTGCAGCGTTTGACACCGTCGACCACAACATTCTACTGCAGAGGTTAGAATGTGATGTAGGTGTCAGAGGGACAGCTTGTTAATTCACAAATGTCACAGAACTACACTTTGAACTAAAAAGTACTGTGGTGTAGTTTACGATACGCCATATACGCCATATACCCACTAGAAGCTGGATTTGCATGTACCCACTATAAATTGATTGCTGATGATGCATAACACTTATGATCCCCACAATACATATGTGCTTTCTCTGCGTTTAGACTTGCTCAAACTTTACTTTACTCTCCTCTTTCCCCATAGACACTTTCTTTGAGGAGTCACCTCTCCTCTTTGTTTTCTCTCTCACTCGGGCGCAGACAGCAGTGAGCTGAGCAGACTCGGAAAAAACAGATACGTGGTGAACCAGGGCAACTGGGGGAAAACTGCCATCACAACGTTGTTTGTTGTTTGGTGTAAAGCTACATAATTATGTTCATTTGATGAAAATCGGCCTATTCACGGAAAAAGAGGCAAAAGAGTGAATGAGTGAAAGTGCAAGCCAACATCAATGCAGCCGACACATGCACCGCAGGGTGAGCCGTGAATTCAAGCTAATTCTCACAAAAATTAACACAAACGTTATGAATGTACCAACAAAATAAAGTTTCGTAGTCCAGAGAAAACAGAAAAACTTAACTGGACTCTACTGCACAGAGCAGGAGGAGGAGGGAGAAGATGCAAGACTGTGAGGAAGAGGTGTGCAGGGGCTGTGCAGCCAAACTCAGGGGCTGGGATTGGGGGGGATAGGGACCTAGAATAACAAAAACACATCAAATGTGCAATGGCCTGGTAAAATAGTTCATCTAAAATTCACCAGAATACAGATGTCTCCTCTACCCATAGGCAATTACAATAAGACGATTCAACTGATCAAAATGGTTAGATGATTTACAATGATTTAAAGCAACTGATAAAATTAAGATAAAACTATTCATATTAAATACATAAAAGTAGGCCCATTGATTGTATAATATTCTAGTGCATTCTATTAATGCATATGATTGGCTTATGATTATAGAACTGACTCACTGACTCTCAAACTATACTACAGCACCTTTTTCATTATAGGTGCATTTCCAAAGTGAGATAAGATGTGTGATTTTTAAATAATTTATTTTGTATATTAATGCTGCAAATAATTACTTGAACATCTGAGATAATCAATCTAAGAAAAATAAGAAGAAAAACGCCACAGCGAACCCGGCTGGCAAGGCTACATCTAGGCTAGCTGGTCCAGCCACATCACATGCTCGCTCCAGCTCCAGATTCAAAGACAGTAGATTGCGTGATTTGAAATCAAAGAAGGGCAAACTGGACATCCGAGCCACTGGGGGAGGTCTCTGACCTGAATGACACCGTCTCTGTTTCGCAAACCAGAGTCAGAATTGACAAACCAGGTGTGTGTTTTGACTGACAAACTGGACCACAAATCCTGCAACACTGAGGATCAATGTGAATGGAAAAATAAAACGATTCACTACAGCAGAAGATGCTTTGGCATTTTCCAATTCAATACCGGATCTGGTCGGACATTCTCTCACTTTTATTTTCTTTATTTCAATGAAAGGGACCTGGACTTTACTGAGTATATGCCCAATGTGGGCCTGTGTGTTTCAAATTTGGTTTGTAAATACACAGGCAAAAAGACCAATCGTACCGGAGGGCCTTTTTATTACCTGCCGCCGGGAGAACGCTCCAGAGATAGTTACCAGCTGTGTCCATGGCAGGAGTCCTGAGGCCTAAATACAAAGTGGGAAAATGGGAAAGAGAGGGTCACTGGCTGATGAAGAGTTGGAAAGTACAAGTACATATCTGTGGAGAACCACAAACACCATGCCAAAGTGCCCATTATTCACAGGGAAATTATAACTGTTGGAGAAACTGTGGCAGCCAGGAGTATAGTACAATATTGGACTGGGATCAATAAAGCCTTACAGACAATTTATGACATCACCATCCCACTTGAACTATGTATTTGGGCCCTCGACTCCTGCCATGGACACAGCCAGCAGCTATCTCTGAAGCATCCTCCTGGTGGCAGCGAAAAAAGCCCTCACAAAAAAATGGATGACAAAATGTACCGACAATCAAGGACTGGACTGACATAGTATTGGACATTCGTAAAATGGAGTACATTAGGACTTTATTTGAAATTGGACAAATTTGACAGACTGTGGTCTAAATGGGACATTTACTTTAGTTGTTGGATGACTGCTTATTTTGGTGTATGTCTACTCTCTCTGATTCTTGTATTGTTTTGCTGTGTTTTCTTTGTTTTCTTCTGTTAAAAATTTGAAAAATAAATTTACAAATTTAAATATATGAAAAAAATTAAAATAAAATTCAAATGACTTTGGAGATAGGAAAGGAAGAATTTTGAGTATAGAAAAAAATTGTATATGCTCATTAACAGTGTTCGTCTTCTGATTCGAAAGGTCGGCGGTTCGAATCCAGCTCTTGACATCTGAGGCGGTGCGATCGCAGCTGCCTCAGATGAATACTGGCGTTGTGTCCTTGGGCAAGACACTTAACCTGCCTCGCCTCCAGTGTCTGTGCACACTGGTGTGTGAATGTGTGTGTCAATGGGTGACTTGGTTCCTTGATGTGAAGAGCTTTGAGTGCCTTGAAGGTAGAAAAGATAGAAAAGCACTATATTTATGGCCATTTTTTTTACCATTTTCCCTCAGAGGGCGTAGCAGATGGAGGGAATGAGGAGGTCAAGGAGGCACATATCCAACTGAGACACATGTACAACTGCACACGTCCAACTGAGACACATATCCAACTGCACGTGTGTATCTTTGGGGGACATAGCTCATGTGAGACAGAGTGGATCTGTACAAACACAGCTCAGCTTCAGAAGTGGCCACACACACACACACTCGAGAAGTCATCCGTACGTTGTATGTTTGATTAGGCCTGGGCTTTTACGTTAGATACCCTTCCTGCTTTCTGTGAAGTGAGCTCTGGCGCCACCCTATCTGTGTGAGGACTCTCTCCATCAAAAGAACCTAGAAACTGCACTGTAAAAATGAATTTATATTTGTTCAATTACTTAATGTGCATATGACAGATTTTAATGTTTTTCAAATTCTAAAAAAAATTGTGGAATACTATCTGTACACGAAGAAATATATATATATAATATATTTCTTATTTTTACAAGTTTAAGTTTGCGAAGAAAAGTCATAAAAACGGAATCTTATGTCATCAATACACAATTCCATCCAAATTGCAGACAGTTTACGTCTTTTTAAATTTTTTCAGGTTAAACATTGACTTTAAAACAACAAAAGAAAACACAAAACAAGAAAACAACAATTACACAGAGAGAATTCAAACTATTTACAAAGTCCTAAACAAGTAGTCCAGCATATTCAGTCCATTTTGTTGGAAGTAATTGAAAGTTGTCTATATTCAAATTTTGTCCGATTTAGGGATGCAATCATATTTGATATCTCTACAGCTGCTATATTTGAACAGAAGTGGGTTTTATCTTTCCGTTACTGTTTATTTTACGTTGATAGAGCTGGGAATTACAAAAATATGAACGTCTAAGGAGTCTAAAACCACGTCACAACCGCATGCTTTATGCTTTACATGTCATTAAATGCTCGTAATTCTCCTATAACTCGCATTTTGCGATCTTCTTTTCAGTAGGCTGTGAGAGGCGCTTCTGTCAGCTGCAGCGGAGACACAAAATGGGCTTCCAGTCATGGCTCCGGTCTAGACACACGTATTCACTCAACTCCAACGACATTTTCAGTAACAATCTCTGTTTCACCCACCGCAAGTAACGAGGAGCAAGAGATGAGTAAAAACAGAAATAACAGGGCAGGTAATACTTTGGGAGCTAAACAATCTAAGCTGACGGCCCATAGCCTCGATGGAAGATAGACCGTCTTACAAGCTACCAAGGCTAATATGGCTAACATGACTAGCGTGGCTCCCGAAGGGGCTTCCCCCAACTCACAGGCGAGCCCCATCGTCGGTGAAGGCTGAGGACATGACTTCAGAAGAGAGCATATTTTAGACATTATGGATGAGTTGCAGAAAATGAAAGTGGTAGTGAAACTGCGGGCAGAGAACAAGCAAGACTATGAAAAGCAAGATCCTGGATTTGGATTCCAGATCGCACAGAAACCATCTCAGACTCGTGGGTGTTCCAGAGGGTAACGAGGGGGCTAACACGCTTTTCTCAAGACTGTAATCCCGGAACTTGTATCCAGGACTGGAGTTGCGGTCCCTCCCATTACTATAAAGGAAACACATTGCCTTGGCCAAGCAAGACAAGAAGCTGATAAACCCTTGTGATGATGAAGTTTTTTAACCAGCATGTGAAGAAGCGTGTTATGAAGGCTGCAAATATTAAAACGGGATCTCCAGTACAGCTTGACTGCATGATGACATCTCCCTAAAGGCAGCAGCTCATACTCGCTGTGCAGTAAGTGGGACAACTCTTTGAAGATGCTCTTTGCCTTTGTCAGGACAGAAGTTTCAAAGATTGCTTGTAGTGAAGGATACTCTTTCCTTCCTATCATTTTCTTTTTTATTATTATTTATTTTTCAAATTTTATAGAACACAATGAATAAACAGTGAAACGAAACAAACCAGAAAGAGAACAGACACAAATCAAAATCAGTAGACGTCCAACCAAAAAATAGAAACTATGGAACACGTAAACTAAAACAATACTCCAAATTAGCCCAAAGTCAAAATTTGTCCATTTTCAAATTGTGTTTTTTTTTTTTTCCTCGGCAAATGTCTAGTATGATGTTAGTCCAGTCCTTGACTGTTGGTGCACTTCGTGTCATCCATTTTTTGTGAGGTTCCTTCTCCAAAGTGTTTTTCCAAAGGTAACTGTTTATTGTGTCCATGGCAGGAATTTTGAGACCCAAGATTTTATAAATTGTCTGTAAAACTTTATTGATCCCAGTCTAATATTTCTGAACTACAGGACAGATTTTCTGTTACAATCTGATAGAAAACCTTTATACCTTTATTTACACAGACTTTAAATCTCAAATCTGTGTTGAAGGGTGCAACATTTTGATCATAAGTCAACCAGTTCAAGATTTTAAAATCTTTGTTTAGTTTGTATGTTTTGTTTAGCTCTTTTCAGGTCGTAAACCCAGATTTCACCCAAGGATTCTACACTCCCTCCAAATGACTCAACCATTTGTCATCTACCAGGAGGGCCTGTAAAGAAACCCCCAACACAACACCACTCTCAATACTTTTCCATTGAGTTCCATATTCTGGGTCACACCAGTACAGCAACAGTCTGATCTGATCTGAAATAAACACATTTTTCGAACAAGGTAAACCCCAATCTCCTTTTACTTTATGAAGATAAGTCTGTTATCTTAAATTCGGGAGAAGGACTACACCTCTTTCACGCCCCTTCCTGCAGCTACACTATTTTAAGCATCCGGTTCACACACATCGGTGTTCGTGACTTGGCTTTTTCGCCTTGCCATACAAATCATGAGATTGTTTATTCCACTCATCAAACTGCCGGTTGGGAAAAGAAATCTCGGCAAAACATACATTTTTAGAGTTTCAAATTTTTATCTAAGACTTAAGTGTGGTACAAGAGTCCATTTTTCAAGATCTTTTAATTTTTTTATAGTAGGAAAGAGAGGGGTGTATTTTTTCTAGATAGATCTTTATAGAGGACCACACCCAAATATCTAAAATAATTAAATGTTTGCCATTTAAATCATAGGTCTTTCTAAAGGTCAACGGAGGTTGCCAGACTAGATCATTTCAGTTTTTTGTACATTAACTGTAATTCATATCCATATCCAAAGTGCTTCACACAACAGGAAAAAAATCATTAAAATCACAAAGACATGACAGAAATCACAAAACAGTTTAGGACATAAAAGATGAGTGCAAATAATATCTTTTCAGTCATATGCACAGCTACAAAAAAACAGTTTTTAGCCTAGATTTGAACATTGTCAGATTAGAACCTGTCTCACATCTTCAGGAAGACTGTTCCAGATTTTAGCTGCATAAAACTGAAATGTAGATTCCCCATGTTTAGTCCTGACTCTGGAACCAGCAGGAGGCCAGTTCCTGACGTCCTCAGAGTCCGAGATGGTTTGTATGGCACTCATGTCCGAGATGTACTTTGGTGCTAGGCCACGGAGAGACTTGTACACAAGCAGAGCTGCTTTTATGTCTATTCTTTGAGCCACAGGGAGCCAGAGCAGAGACTAATGTGATCGTATTTCCTGGTTCTAGTCAGCAGCGGCAGCGTTCTGGATGTACAAGTTTTTTCATGACACCATGTAAAAGTGTCCGTTATTTATAAGGAAATTATACCAATTAAAACTATTGGAGAAACTGTAGCAGCCAGGAGGCAAACCATTATCACGTGTTTTGGGATGGCCCTGTTGTGTATTTTATGTTTTAATCATTTAGGAATTTAAAGAAAAAAAGAAAATCCCCTCTAATGACCAAACATCAAAGTCTGTGCATACGACTGAAAGCATCTCAGTAAAATCATCAATGAAACTTTGGAAGCGCTGGGGAGGCTTGTATAAAACAATGACGAGAATGGATTGAGTCTGTTTTAGCTCCATTTTAAAGCATACATACTAAAATGACGAAAACACCCCAAAAGACAACCTGTGGGTAACTATTTCATCTCTAAAAACACCTCCACCCTTTTTGTTTTCTTGTGTTTCAGATTCAAACTTGAAGGGGTGGAGCAGATTCTATTCGAACTACATTTCCTGAGTCTTTGCCATGCCATGTTTCAGTTAAAACATAAAATCAAGATTATAAGAAGAAATAAAATGATTAATTAAGAAATAAAATGAAAATAATAAAATGATCAAAAATGTTAACAAAAATGAGAAAAGAAAGAATAGACATTATATTTTTACAAGAGACCCATTTGAACTACATTGAACGTCAAAAAATAACCAAATGTATTAAAAATCGTACTATTCAACGTACAGAATTGCAATATTGATTTCAAACCGAATGGCTTTTGAACAAAGTTCTGAATGCAAAGACAAAGAGGGCTGATATGTACTGGTTAAAGTATCTATTCATGGAAGGTTTTTACTCTATTGAATGTGTATGGTCCACCAGAGGGTGATATCACCTTCTATACAGAGATTATGGACCTGAATGCAAACCACTCTGAGGGAACCTTAATCTGTGGCGGCGATTGGAATCTTTGCATTCAACCTACATTGGACCAGGCCCAAGTCTAGACCAAACTGACTGAGGATCTATCTGAGTATCAAAGGGGTGCAAAGAGGCTACTCTTCCATTAAGTGCCATTATTTAACACACCTGAAATGACAAACACACTGTGCAAACACTTTTAAATGAGGTTGCAATGCTTTTGCACCCTTGTAGACCTGGGCCTTCATTGGACGTGTCAAATGAGGTACTGGAGGAACAATACATAAGAAGTTCCGTAAATTAATGAAGAATATAGGACTGATTGACATCTGCAGAGATGAACCCTAATGCCATTATACCCATTTTTCTAATCCACATGGAGTTTATTCCAGAATATTATATTATTAATATATAATATTTCTTTATCTTCAACAAAGACAGATCTAAAATCACTGAGACAGATATAGGCACAATCGACCTAAGTGATCATGCTCCTATCTACATTACTGTAGACTTGGAGGAAAGATGAAAAAACACACTTTGGAGGTTCAACGCCAGCCTGCTTAATGACCCTTTGTTTAAGGAAAAAATGTCCAACAACATTGAGACATATCTGGAGGAAAATTATACTGGGGAAAATTCCTCGCCCATCCTCTGGGATGCTTCTAAAGCAGTTCTGAGATGGAAAATCATAACCATAATCGCCGCAAAACAAAGGGAGAAAAAGCTAAATGATCTGCAAGAAAAACTAAAATTGCTGGCGGTCAATCATGGGAGTCCTCAGATGCTGCAGGAAATAAAAATATAAGAGGAGAAAGGAAATAGCTAAGAAAATGTTCTTTACCAAACAAATATATTATTAGTGGAACAAAAATGTCTAAATTATTATCTTATTAATTATAACTTAAAAAACAACAAGCTGAAAGAACAATTTTCAAAATACAGGACAGGCAAAGTAATACAATCTTAACCAAACAAGACCAAATTCAATCAGCATTTGAATTCTTCTATAAAAACTTCTCTCTAAAATGTCAGGAAATAAAGAGAAGGATATAAATTCCTTTCTGGACACCCTCAATTTGCCCATTATATCAGAAGAGTGAAATAAAAAATTAAGAGCTGAAATAATGGTGTCGGAAATATGAATTGCAATCAAAAGATTAAAGAACAATACATCTCCGGGGAGTGATGGGTTCACCTCGCCTTTGCTTTCAACAACATTTAACTGGGCACTTCAAAATTTCAGATTCCACCGAGTTGGAAAGAAGCCATCATATCCGTGATACATAAAGAGGGGAAGGACCGATTGGATTGTGCCTCGTATAGACCCATTTTTATTCTGAATGTGGACTATCGTATCTACACCTCAATTACGTCTAAAATAATGGAATAAATACTCCCAAATTTAATTCACAATGATCAGACAGGATTTATTAGCAGACGACAAACACAGGATAACATATGACGATCCCTACACAAAATGAACCATAAATAAAAACATCAAAACAAAGCTGTAATCATTAGTTTGGATGCGGAGGAAGCTTTTGATTCTGTTAGCTGGCCTTATTTCTTTAAGGTGCTGAACAAATTTCAAATAGACGCCTTCATTGCAAAACATATTGGGGCTCTTTATGATGGTCAAACATCAAGAATTAAAATCAATGGCCACCTGACAGATCCGCTGACTCTGGAGAGAGGGGTGAGACAGGGCTGTGCCTCGTCCCCCATACTGTTTGCTTTATATCTGGAACCACTTGGCCTAATATGATAGACATCCATCCATCCATCTTCTTCCGCTTTATCCGGGGCCGGGTCGCGGGGGCAGCAGTCTAAGCAGGGACTCCCCGACTTCCTTAGACCAGTCACTTCCTCCAACTACCCCGGGGGGATCCCTAGTCCCTCCAGCATGTCCTGGGTCTTCTTCGGGGCCTCTTTCCGGTGGGACATGCCCAAAACACCTCCCTGGCGGAGCAGTTAGAGCTCTTGCCTCCCAAGAAGGAAATCATGGGTTTGATTCCTGGGTGGAGTCTGTCCTCCCACGTGTTACCGTGGGTTCTCTCCGGGTTCTCCGGCTTCCTCCCACCGTCCAAACACATGCATGTGTTAGGTAAATTGGCAACTGTAAATTGGCTTTAGTGAATGAGTGTGAGAGTGAATGGTCGTCTGTGTGTCTATGTCTGTGTTAACCCTGCGACGAGTTGGCCACTGTCCAGGGTGTTACCCAAAGGCACTGGGATAGGCTCCAGTCACCTGCGACCCCTATATTTTATAGTATTGTATTGTATGTGTATTTAAGTTTAATTGTATAAACTTGTTCAATGAAAGGTTTTGTAGACCAGAATTATGTCTTAATAGATAATTAGGTTATCCCAATTTAAGAAAAATGGGCAGCAGTGTAGTCTTGTTTGCCTGGGTCCTGCGCAGGCCTTCCTGGGGTTATGACACACCACCAAATGAAATACCGGTAGTAGATGTAGCAGAATACAGTTACTCTAAAGTCTCTATTTTCAATTACTTCCGAACACTGGAGGCGATTGTGTTCTGTGATGGACTTGTTAATCCAGAACACCCTGCACCCTGAATGACGCGCTCTCATCAGACTGTATCAGCGTGGACACTTCCTCGTGCGTCTCTTCCGGAGCCTGATTACAATAGGCGGCTGGATGTTTGTTTCGGAGTGCTGAAACGTCCGTGCTAATCTTTACACCCTCCAATTAGAGCGCCTATGCTTCCTGTTGTTCCGGCACTGATCCTGCTCCAGCGCTTCCTTTGCTGCTGCTCAGTGCTTTCCCAGGGAATAGGGAAACTTGTGATTTTTGTAAGATACTAAAATCACTTGTCCTTAGTGTACCAGAGGACAGTCTCACACAGAACAATCTGTCAAAGTGTGATTACACAACACACTTTCTCCTCATTGTACCCCGGCTCCACTCTTCATGTTCAATACTGTGAGATACATAATTATCTCTGGTGCAATCCTTACAGGAATCACTTTATCTGTCATTTATTCTATCCATATGCTGCATTGTACTCAACCATTGTCATAGCCACTCATTGTACATGAGCGTATTTTATTTTTTGTTCTACTTGCACATTGTGTTGGATTTAAATTTATTTTTAAAGTTGTATTTTGTTTTTATTGCATGCTCCTATTCTCCTGCTGTTCTGGAACTGTGCATTGGAACCTATTGAAGGACAGGTAAAGGTTCTCTTACCTTCTGTTATAAAATCTTCACCACACGGCTAGCCTCTGGATTCTCTTCTGCTGCTTGAAGCTCTCCATCAGTTCCCGAGGTTTTCCTATTTGGTAATGAGTTAAGCACAATCAATGTACAATGACATGATAATAGATTTAGTTTCAAGTGCACAATAAAGTGAATTTTGAAATGACATATCTGCCCCAGGTGGCACCAGAGCGGACGCCAATGATCCAAAATGAGCCACATGATCAGATGTGTTGTTTGCACCAAATCCTCCAGAAACAAACATTATGCACTATTTGTCTGTGCTTTACATACAAACTATGTTTTAGTTGTTCTTAAATGTCTCACAATTGTGTAAATATTTTGTGCTGTCATATTTTTCACATGGCCCCTGGTCAACCTTAACAAAGAGACCTTGATCTTGACGGGTTCTCACCTGGTTAGATAAAAATTAAATAAATAAAATAAGAACGAATAACCAGAAATGCATGTGGTATCTACTCTTCACTTCTTCTACTCTTCACTCAGGGATAGTTTATGTTTGTACAACATTAAATGTGTCGTGGTTGTTTTTATCAACTTCAGAGTAACAGTTTGGCAAAAATCTAGCGGCAGTGTTAAGAACCTGCAAAATTTTGGCCATGATGAAAAAGTATACTTGCTAATATAACTGAGAACTGAGTCTCTAGCAAAGCCAAACCAAATAAACTGTGCACGGTGCACCCTCTAGAGGATTAGCTGTGTCACGACACAGGGCAGGAACGGTAGCCAACACCCAGATAGATATGCATATTTGCTTTTGTTATTTGCTTTTTGTATTTTTAGGGGTGGAAATGCAGTTACTGAGACAAAAGGAAAGGCAGATCTTGCAAAGGAGGTCCTACATTTTGAGACGGTGCATTCACCTCTTGAGGTAGATCGAGTTAATTTATCTGAACAAAGAGCAACACTTAGAGGAGAAGCTGCTATTCCATGAATACTTTTTTTTATTCATTAAGAAAACATCTGATGAAAATATTAGATTTCCTCAATTTAAAATATTATTTGTAATTAATTGTGATACTGCCTTGGGTTCTGATCAGGGGTTTTTAGGGCATATATACTGACTCGAGAGGCTTTAGAGCTTCCTTTGGAGCCCTGTGACCAGCTTGATACATCGTACGCACATACTCGTACATAAAGTGAGGCAAGATCATAGTGGTGAGGGACCCTCTTATATATCCAAAGTTGTCTCGGTGGAACTTTAAAGGTTCATTGTGTAAAAATTTAAAATCCACCAGAGGGCATAATTTTTGTGCACTTTTCTACGTCACCATGTGAGGACACTGTTCTATATTCTTCTGGAGGTTGTCTCCAAGTCTCTCCTGTTTGATAATGAGGGATCCACATGGGCCTCTTCTGAAGCCAAGTGTTGTTCTTGTGAAGTGCATCAGCAGCTTGTATTGGCTGGTTCTGTTGGTGGTGATGATGGCCGCCTCGCTCAGTCATATCTGTCGGGCTGTGGTTGAATCCATTGGATTTATCTGTCTTTATTACGACTTCACCTGGGGAGACCCAATATTATTAAGAGGGGGCAGACATATGAAGAAACTGGACACTTTTTCTGAGAACATGTCTAAGTAAAACAAGAAGAAAAATGCAGATTACTGACAAGATTACAAAGACAGTGGATGCAAAGATAGGCGCGGCCCTGGCAGAAATACGTGATTTGAACTCCAAGAATGGCGAATTGGACACCTCAGCCACAGCGGCCGAGGAGGAGGTCTCTGACCTGAGGGACACCGTCTCTACTTTACAAACCAAAGTGAGAGAATTGGCAAACCAGGTGCACGTTTGACAGACAAACTGGACGACCTAAAGAACTGAAACCGTATTGGACACTGAGGGTAAGGATGTAGTCGAGTATGTGGAGATCTGGATCCCCGAATATTTCAAACTTCCAACAAAAGAGTGTCCGTGGACATCGCTCCCTGGCTCCCAAAACGGTTCCGAACCCGCGTCTAAGACCTATGATACTGAAGTTCCATAACTTCAATGATAAATTCAATTCAATTCAATTTATTTTTGTAACGCCTAAAATCACAACAGTAGTTGCCTCCTCGAGGGGCTACAGTGGAAAAACAGAATTAAAAACAGAATAAACAGTGTTCATAGGGACTTGGAAATGTCCAGCGTCCTGTGTCCTTAGACAGATGTCCCAAGCTCCCCTGTCCTTAGACCCTCCTTCTCGGCCAGGAAAAACTACCAAACCTCTTTGGGAAAAAGTAGAAACCTGTAGGAGTTCCACAGTGAAGGAGAGATCCGACTCCTCGGACGGACAGGGGACGCGCTCTCAAGCTCTGCCTTGTGTCATTCCATGGCATAACACCAAAGTACATGATGTTAGTGCCAAATGAACCATCTCAGCCCCCTGCTAGTTCCAAAGTCAGGACTAAACATGGACCGGCCTCCTGCTGGTGCCCAGAGTCATGACTAAAAATGGGGAATCTGGGTTTCAGTTTTATGCAGCTAAAACCTGGAGCCTGAAGATGTGAGACAGGCCTCTACTCTGGCAACAGTTTTGTTTAGCTGTGCATATGACTGAAAGGATTTTATTTGCACTCTTCTCTTTAATTTCTTTGACTGTTTTGTGATTTTAATGCATTTTTCCTGTTGTGTGAGGCACTTTGAATTGCCTTGTGTATGACTTGTGCTCTTCAAAATAAACTTGTCTTGGAACAGTCCCAATATCTCATCATTCTGAAACCCATGGATAACTTGACTTAATATAATGCTGTGAGAGACAATGAAACAGATGTGCATTACTGGTGGTGAAAGTGAACTGAATTCATGTCTGACCATTTGTTTTGTCTATTTGTCTGTTTCTCTCAGCCAAATGATGGAGCCGAATGGTGCAATATATTGAAGTTGTCATATTCAACAGAAGATGCACATGGTTGTCTTCAAACATATGACTTTGCAACAAAGTCTTGTTTTGGCTGTAATGAAGAACTTCCTCTGCAATGGCAGCAGCAGTGTCCTTGTGCAAGTTTGCCAGTGGTTGATTTCAAGATCTGTTGGAAACAAGGCTCTGCCTCTTTACATACCACAATGCTTCACTCTGATGGCTTCTGCAAACCTCCTCGATTCTTCAGGAAAAAAAACAAATGGACGGGGGTCTCAGATGTTATCGTGTCAGTGCATGGAGTGCAAAAATGTTTTTTATTTTTTTACAACAAACCCTGCACCCTGCAATGTAGTTGATGGTAGCCTCTATGTACTCAGAGACAATATCAAGTATCCAAAGAGAGTGAGTAGTCATGCTCAAACCGAACTTCCAGAACAGCCTCCAGGTTGAACCTAAGTGCGGTGTTAATCAATGCAATTGTCACCCTTAAGATGTCTGTGTTATCCAACAGTAGACAGTTGCCTGTGCCAGTCTTCACTTGAGCCTGATGAGAAGACGTTTATAGACTGTGGTGAACTGTGGGGTGGTGGGATTGTTGAATCGCCACCTGCTCTGACAGAAGAAAAGAAAAGCTCTAGGGGTCTTGACAGATCTTATAGTTCAGTAGATGACCTGTATTTCCAGGTTCACTTTAATCTTCTGTCTCTCCCACTTTATATGCAACATACTTCAAACTTCAAATTGTTTCCTAGTCTCAGTACTTCCTTTTCTTGGAGTTCGTTCAGCTCTACAAGATACTTTCACAGGATCGTTCCTGTTGAGGTTTGCAGTGTACCTTATTCAGCAAGTGTATTTCAGAGCAGCAGACATCTAAAACTACATGGAAAGAAGAGTAATCATCAGGATGAGGAGAGTAGGGAACCATTGATTGTCTGTCCAAGTTTGCTCCAAGTGTCTTGAGCATGGAAAAATGGCATGATGGGCCATCACAGGCTAATGAAAATAATCTTCCCAATGCTGTGCAGGCAATGAAGGCATTTCTTTGGCACGTTCTTCACCCGATAGAGAATCAATGAAGAAGTATGCCACTGGGAGTACCAGCTTTCCCATCACATGCTCATCACATCACATGATCATTGGCTAACGCGCCCCAATTTTCCTCCTTTTATTACACCTACTACCAAATCTGTGGCGCTATCGCGCTTTCTCCCCTTTGCTTTACAAATAGGGGTATTATTGTGTACTGAAAATGTCAATATTCTGGGAAAAGTTTGCTTCGCCGCACACAAACCATAACACTTACAATAAAAAATTTGATAACTATTGATGTTCCACTCCTGAAGATCAGTCCGGCCAAATTTTAGGTTAGTCGGTCTAAGGCCCAAAGAGGAGTTCGTAAAAGTATAGTGTAAGTGTAAGTATGTTAAAATTTCAGAGATTTGGCGATTTTCCCATTGGAATAACATCAGAATCAGAATCAGAATCAGAAAGGGTTTATTGCCATTGTCAATTAACAAAATTCACAAACATAGGAACTTGTCTCGGCGTTAAGATGCAACATAAAACACTGAGTAACATGGGAGGTGTCTGTCATTGCTACGCCGTAACAAATATGACATGGGTCTGATTGGATTTTTTGATTAGAACGCAGAAATGTAATTTTGTGCAAAATTTCATAACATTTCCCAAAACTAAATATTTTGCTCCCCATATAGATTTAATTTCACTCTGTAGGGGGCGCTATCGTGCCAAATGAATTTGTTTCACTTCAAGTAGGTTTAGGGCAAAGGGTTTAACAACTGATTCAAATTTGATGCAAATTGGACTTTGGAATGCGCAAATGGCCGCAAATTTAAAATTTGAGACATTTCTGAAATTCTAGCAGTAGTTTGGGGCTTCGCCGCACAGACACTGTGAAAGATATAAAAATAATTTGGATAACTTTTGATGTCCCCCTCCTCAACACCATTTTCACCAAATTTCGGCTTAGGAGGAGTTCGGAAAAGTACGACATTTGGAAATACTCCCAAGTCATGCTTAGCAAACTTTGGTCCAATATGGCTGACATTTGGTTGGGCCGACGGCATTGCGGTAATAATATCTCTTGTCACCATCTACCTGTGCGCCAAATTTCATCATTCTACGATCAGATTTTTTTGGGGCCATTTCCTATCTCTCAATAAATGTTTTCAACATTTGGGGGCGCCTAAATGTTTGAATTTTAGAAAAAGGAGATAGCCAGAATGTAGAGCGGCACGATTTTTAGAGGTGTGCAAATGTTCCTGACTTTCCGTCAATGTTCACTAGGTGAAAAATAGAGGGGTTGGTCCCGAGAAGAAGAAAGAAAGAATAATATTCCGATGCGAAAACAATGTTTCCCATTTTTCAAATATCATAAAGTATACATTTTCGGAAAGCGCTTGCGCTATCCTACGTCATGGTGTGGGTCCCTGGTCATTGACGGGCATTTTAGTTAATTTTGAGTGTAATTTTGACCGCCCACTTTGTGTTATTGGCCCTCAATTTTTGCATCACATGCTTATATGTACGGCACGTGCTTTAGTTGGGGAATGCATTCGTGAGCTACTTAGTGCGCTTAGAGCGCTTTACATGGGGATGACGACCGCGAATCATGGGGTCGTCGTTTAGTGCGCACTTTTGCACGGGCTTCGCCCGTTTACGCCAATAATGGTACAGTTTCTTACTACTAATTAGTATACACAGGACGTGCATGAGTGGAAGAGTGCATTAGTGAGTGTTTGGAAGCGGGCAAGCACTTCGCAGCTGTGCTTCGCACGGCCTTGCGGAACTAACAGGCCTAATAAAGAGTACACAGAAGACTCCAAGACTCCTCTTGATAAGGTATTATTATATTAGCTTTAAAACTCAACTCAAACTGTGGTTAAAATTAAACCAGTCATGTGATAATTTCCTTGTGTTGTATTAATCTTCTATTTTTATGTTGTATTGTTTTTTATAACTGCCTTAAGGGAGAGTGAATCAAATTACCCTTGGAACTATAATCACACAAATTTACATTTATTCAACTCAGAAGTTCATTTATGCGTATTATTCCTATTAAATAAATGTAATAAAATATGTGACTGCTGAAGATGAAAGGCTAGAAATATTTTACAGTTTATAATTAAGATGATTTAAAGGATTTAAGTTCAATTATTTTTTCTTTTTGTTGTTGTAAGGATTCAGGTAATTCAAGGATTCAACAGAGGGCTGTTGGGACCCTTAAAGTATGCTTTTTAGAAATGCTCCTGGGTTTTGTGGCGCGGAGTCACAGTCTCGTAAACAGCAGTAGTCTAAAGTGGCCCTTAAACACTCTGGGCTCCGTGTCACAGATGTGTATGAAGACGTCTGAACTCTGATTTATGAGGATAAAAGCCACTGCTCCTTTGTTGAGATTATGTCAGCAATTGCTGTACAGGTCCGCAATGAAGGCTTTGATGATTGCGCTCCACATCTTTTTTCAATGAGCTAAAAATAATCACTACAAAAATATATGGTCTATAAAAAAATCCTAGTGTCCATGTAAAGTCTTAATTGACCTTTTATTGACCCAGGCCAGGCTCAGTACTGCAGCAGTAGCATTGGGTCCTCACTGCTGCAAGGCACAGGGGCTATCGCTCCTGCGTTCAGCTCTGCCCTGTCGGCATGCCATGAGCCGGTATGGGTGACAGAGATGGACCAGAGACATCATGTCCGTGGGGGCACAGTGAACACAGAGTATGGGAAAGGCAAGCTGAATAAGAACTTGCAGTTGAAGCATGTCCTCAGAACTGCCTCAGAACAGCTCTGATAGTGACGCAAAAGTGCACCGGCCCATCTCGAAAATGGGGGAATAGGCAGAACCATAGGGTGGGGCATTGAGCAGGTTAGATCACAATAAGTCTGATGTTTTGTAGAAGTAGTCTGCATGAAACATATCTCTTGCACTCTTTGTGCACTCCCTCCTGCACCCCAAGGACGTGTGTCACGACTGTAATGCAAAGTAATGTTTTTTGATGACTCTCCACCAGATGGCACCCTAGGTGACCGCCTTTCTCGCCTATGCCAAGGGCATGGACCTATTCAATTAACTGGATTGGGTATTGCTAGCTTAAACCTGTGAGTTGGACAAGCGACCAGTCCATTAGAACTGCAGCGAAAAAATCCCACACAGCCCAGAAAGCATGATGTTAAATTACACACATTCTATAAGTGCCAAACATGTTTGACCATTCCAAGTTAGATGTAAGGAATATATAGTTATAAATTGTATTTAGTTGTTTTAAACATGTTTTATCCCCTTTTTAAGATGTCAAACACCTTAAATCTGCATTTCTAAAGTCTATAATTTCCAGAAAAATATTGTACACACAATAGCCTACATTTTACATATGTAAATGTATGTACTGTGATTTTATTATGGATTTTCTTCAAAAAATATTCGTGTAAAAGGACATTGTGTTGTTTTCTCATTATTAAAACCCCTGAAGTAGTATTTTGCTTGACACATGTTTAGTAGTTGGATGACTTTTTGACCAGACCTAGACCTAGACAATTTGTTGCTCTGGATCTAAAAAAAATTTTTTTTTGCCCTTTTCATTGATTGATCTAAGGCTTTTGACACTGTAGATCCTCAGCTTTAGTTGGAATCCTGAAGTAGCACGGCATTTCTGGCCAGGTCGTAAATGCCTATCCAATTGTTCACAGTATGTGAAATTGGCAGGGGCCTCCTCTTTTTTTGTGTGTGTGACAAAGGGTGTAACTCAGGGTTCCTCAAGGGTTCTTCACCCCCTCCAAATGACTCAACCATTTGTCATCTGCCAGTAAGACCTGTACTGAAACCCTCGGCACAACACTACTCTCCAAATTTTTCTACGGAGCTTCATATTCTGAGTCACACAAGTACAGCAATGTTCTGATTTGAGCTGAAATAAAGTAACCTTTCAGATTAGGCAAACCCCAACCTTCTTTTCCCTTTGATAGTTGATAGACTTAAATATGGGAAAAGATTTCATTTTTCAAGATATTTTTTTATTGTAGTAAAAAGAGGGGTAAACTTTTTCTCCAAAATTGTTGATAGATCTGTCGGACCACACCCAAATATCTCTGTGAATCCGTTTGCCATTTAAATTGGAAGGTCTTTTTAAAGGGCTAAGGGGGTCCCTAAAAAGATATAATTTCTTTTTTTTTTTATATTTAATTTGTATCCGGATATCAGGCACATTATTTGAAGGAATAGCATTACTTTGGGGATAGAAATGTCTGGTTTGGTCAAATATAATAGAACATCGTCTGCTTAGCGGGCAATTTTATGCTCCATTCCATCGATTGTAACACCATGAATTGTTTTTGATTGTCTAATAAATTGGGCCAATGGTTCCAGATACAAAGCAAACAGGAGGTCACAGCCCTGTCTCTGTCATTCAGTCAAATCAATCATTCTGACAAGCATCAAGGTCGGTTTGTACTCCATCAAGTAAAAAATTACCCTAAAATAAAATGAAAACTAGTGTCAATCAGACCATACCTCCAGACACCAGCTTTACTCATTCATATATTTAACAACGAAAATCGAGGCAGGATTTAAAATCTGATCTCTGCAAAGCTTGTTTCTACTTATGATTAGAGTAAATTAAGACTTCTGGCAACTTTTAACTGGGGACTTAAGAAAACTCAGAAAACCCCTCCTAGTTGGAAAGAGGCCGTTATATCCTTGATACCAAAAGAAGGGAAGGACCGGTTGGATTGGTCCTTACATAGACCTATTTCTATTCTGAATGTGGACTATTGTATATACACCTCAATTATGTCCAAAAGAATGAAACAAATACTCACAAACTTGATCTACAATGATCAGACAGGATTCATTACCAAACGACAAACACAAGACAGGATAAGACAATCTTTACACATAATGAATCATATACAAAAACAACTGAATAAAGCCGTAATAATAAGCTTGGACGCTGAGTAGGCTTTTGACCCTGTTAGTTGGCCATAGTTATTTAAAGTGCTAAACAAATTTCAAATTGCCGATTTAATTATAAAAAATATTGGGGCTCTTTACGATGGTCCAAGATCAAGAATTAAAATCAATGGTCATCTGACGGATGGGGAGGCCATGAAGTAGGACTATCGGTAGGCCCCAAAGAAATTCTGGCAAACTGGGGGAAGCAGTGCTTCACCAACACCGTTTATGGTGCAGGTGGAGACCTGCTGACCTCGACTGGGGATGTCGTCAGAATACTTTGAGGACCTCCTTAATCCCACTGCCACGTCTCACATAGAGGAAGCAGAGACTGTGGATTTGGAGGCTGACTCGTCCATCACTCAAGCCGAAGTCACTGAGGTTGTTGGCAAACTCCTCGGCTCTGGGGAGTGGATGAGATCCACCCTGAGTACCTAAAGTCTCTGGATGTTGTAGGACTGTCTTGGCTGGCACGTATTTGCAACATCACATGGCGGTCGGAGACAGTGTCTCTGGACTGGCAGACCGGGGTGGTGGTCCCTCTGTTTAAGCAGGGGGACCGGAGGGTGTGTTCCAACTACAGAGGGATCACACTCCGCAGCCTCCATAAGGTCTATTCCAGGGTACTGGAGAGGAGAATCTGATAGTCGAACCTCGGATTCAGGAGGAGCAGAGTGGGTTTCGTCCTGGTCGTGGAACACTGGACCAGCTCTTTACTCTCCATCGGGTGCTCGAGGGTTCATGGGAGTTTGCCCAACCAGTCCACATATGCTTTGTGGATCTGGAGAAGGCTTTTGACCGTGTCCCTCGGGGTGTCCTTTGGGGGGTGTTCCAGGAGTATGGGGTCAGGGGCCTTTGCTCAGAGTTGTCCTGGTCCCTATATGACCGGAGCAGTAGCATTGCCGGCAGTGAGTCAAACCTGTTCCCAGTGCGTGTTGGACTCCGCCAGGGCTGCCCTTTGTCACCGGTTCTGTTCATTGTTTTTATGGACAGAATTTCTAGGTGCAGTCAGGGGTCGGAGGGGGTCCGTTGGGACACAGACTCCCATCTCTACTGTTTGCAGACGATGTTGTCCGATGGCTCCATCAAACCGGGACCTGCAAGATGCACAGGGATGGTTCGCAGCCGAGTGTGAAGCAGCTGGGATGAGAATCAGGACCTCCAAGTGAGATTGACAGGCGCATCAGTGCAGCGTCTGCAGTGCGGTCAGAGCTGAGTCGAAAGACAAAGCTCTCGATTTACTGGTCAATCCTACCTCTTTGGGTAATGACCGAAAGGATAAGGTTGCGGATACAAGCGGTCAAAATTAGTTTCCTTTGCAGAGTGGCTGGTGCTCCCCTTAGTTAGAGATGTGTCTGTTTTTGTTCGTAAATTGTGTGTCAGCATTCTCGTACACCCGTGAAGAGCTCTTATCCATCCAAACCACAAATCCTACAGATTTAGTTCCAGTTTTTTTAGCTTCTGCAGCAGATTAGCCCTAATTTTGGCTAAAAGTGTGAAACGCCGGCAGACGAGGAAAACGTGCCAGTGTGCTCGTGCGCCTCTGCAGACACAGAGCACGGACACCCTTATCTGGGATTTTCCGCTAACATTCACTCACTCTCCAACAAACTAGATGAACTGGCGCTGCTGATGAGATAAAACAGAGACTCTTCATCTCCTGTTTTGTGCTTCACGAGACGTGCTCAGCGAGTTGGTCCTGGACTGCTCCATTCAGATGCATGGATTTCAACTGCTTCCTGCGGACAGACAAAGGTATCTCTCCAGGTGGAAAAACACGAGGTGGAGGATCTGTTTTTACATCAACAACGCCTGGTCTTCAGATGTGACTTTGATCTCCAAGCTCTGCTCTCCTAATCTGGAATATTCTTTCCTCAACTGCAAACCATTCTACTCGCCACGTGAGTTCGCCTCATATATTCTGGCCGCTGTTTACATTCACCCAGCGCAAACATGCATGATGCACCGAGCGCGCACTCGCGGACCAGATTCTGAGAGTGGAGCGGATCCTTGTGTATTATCCTGGTGATTTTAAGGGGTATCTCAATCACGAACTTCCAAAGTAAAGACAGTTTATTAAAGTCCTGACCAGAGAGCAGAACACGCTGGATCATTGTTACATTACAGTTAGCGGCGCGAAAGGCCCAAGCTGCTCTGGCTTTTCAGATCACGCCATGGTCCACCTGATCCCACGTACAGACAAAAGCTCTGAAGCTCTCCAAAACTGTAGTGAAGAGCTCTAAGAGTTGGACCGATGGAAGCAGTGGAGGAGCTCCGTGCGTGTTTGGACATTACAGACTGGGAGGTTTTCAGAGCTGCCACAGATCGTTTGGATGAGTACACGGACACTGTGACATCATACATTCGATTCTGTGAGGAAGCATCATACCAACACAAACCAAAGTCACTTTCAAAAATGAAAAACCCTGGTCACACAAAACTGAGGCAGTTAAGGCAGCAGAAGGAGGCAGCGCACAGGGCCGGGTGACAGGGGCCCTGCAAAGACGCGAAGTATGATTCAGCAAAGAGGTGTCGAGAGTTAGCTCACAGTACAATACGCATCTGAAGCAGCAGTTCTCTGACAACAACCCCCTCCGTGTGGAAGGGCTCCGGCTACTCACCAATCATAAGCCCCGAGCCCCCCCATAAGGCAAATGACCGAAAACTGGCTGAGGAATTTAACGCCTTCCACTCCAGGTTTGATGTGACCACTACCTCCCCTATGGTGGCCACCTCTGCCAACCCAACTCCCTCCACCTCCCCACCACTCTCTCAGTTCAGAATGAACAGATGTCTGTAGTCATGAATCAGTGGTCTGGTCTTGCCCACCTCAAGTCCTTCACCTCCTCCTGCTGCACCCCCTCGCAGTTCAACGCCCAGAAAGACAGTGGAGATGATTGTGGACTTCAGGAAAGTCATAGCCCCCCAGCCCCCCAGCCCCCCCTCACCATGACAGAATCCCTCATCACCATTGTGGACTCCTTCCGCTTCCTCGGCATCATCCGTACCCAGGACCTCAAGTGGAGCCCTCCATAGCGCCCTCATCAAGAAGGCCCAGTAGAGGATGTACTTCCTGCGGCAGCTGAGGAAAGCCAAGCTGCCAGTGCAGATGATGGTGCAGTTTTACATGGCCATCATTGAGTCCATCCTCACTCCTCCATCACTGTGTGGTACGCTAGAGCCACAGCCAGGGACAAACAGAGACTACAGTGCCCTCTGCTGGAGCCACAGCCAGGGACAAACAGTGATCAGCTGCAGACTTCCATCTCTGCAGAACCTGTACGTCACCAGGGCTCTGGGACGAGCTGGTCGGATCAGAGCTGACCCTTCTCACCCTGGACATGAACTATTTGAGCCACTCCCCTCAGGCAGGAGGCTACGGTCCATCCGGACCAGAACCTACCGTTACAAGAATAGTTTTCTTTCCCTCTGCCGTTGGACTCATGAACACGTGCATACTAATTATTGTAAGAAAATGTAACATTATCGTCGTAAACGGGCAAAGCCTGTGCAAAAGTGTGCACTAAACGAGCGCGAAGCGGTCGTCATCCCCATGTAAATCGTTGTAAGTGCACTAAGTAGCTCAAAATTAACTAATTGTCCATCAGTGACAGGGACCCACACATGACGTAGGATAGCGCAAGCGCTTTCCGAAGATGTATAATTTATTGTTGGAATAAATGTACATACTTTATCTCACTATCATTCATTGTGTGCCTTAATACATTTCACCATGTGCCTTTAATCATGTGCTTATGAGACTTTAGCAGAGGAGCGTGCGACAAAGCAGAGCTGGAGCGAAAACCAGAACCAGCGATAACAGAAGCCACGCCGATGATTAATGAAACTACTGATTCATGTATCTGTATTTTCCCACTGTTGCTGTGTGCTCCCCTCCCTTTAGAGCAACAGTGGAAGTGTAGCTAGGACATTCCTATTTTTATAAAATAGGAGGAGGCGAGCGGTAGAGACTTCAGGACGCACCGGAGCAGGCTGTGCTCGTCGTTTGTTACTGGAGCTTCCTCTCTCCGTCCGCCCTCATGAGAAATTGATTAAATCTCTTGTCTTTCTTCTCTTTTGTATGTGGGTTGTTTAACAGATATTTAGACCCATCATTTATGAGATTTGAAAAATGGGAAACATGGTTTTCGCATCGGAATATATTCTTTCTTTCTTCTTCTCTTTTCTCGGGACCAACCCCTATTTTTCACCGATAGGAACATTGACGGAAAGTCAGGAAAATTTTGCACACATCTAAAAATCGTCCTCTCTACATTCTGGTTTTCTAAAATTAAAAAATTTGGCCCGTGATCGCCCCCAAATGTTGAAAAAATGTATTGAGAAAATAGGAAATGGCCCAAAAATCTGATCGTAGAATGATGAATTTGGCGCACAGGTAGATGGTGACAACAGAAGTAAAAATATTATTATTGCAATTCCGTCGCCCAACCAAGTGTCAACCATTATTGGACCAAAGTTTGCTAGCATGACTCGGGAGTTTTTCCAAATGCCGTACTTTTTCGAACTCCTCCTAGGGCGTTGGTGTTGAGGAGTGGGATATCAAAACTTATCCAAATTATTTTTATATCTTTCACAGTGTCTTTGCGGCGAAGCCGCAAACTATTGCTAGAATTTCAGAAATGTCTCAAATTTTTAATTTGCTGCCATTTGCGCATCCAAAGTCCAATTTGCATCAAATTTGAATCAGTTGTTAAACCTTTTGTCTTAAACCTACTTGAAGTGAACAAATTAATTTGGCTTGATAGCGCCCCCTACAGAGTAATATAAAATTTTATATGGGGAGCAAAATATTTAGTTTTGGGAAATGTCATGAAATTTGGCACAAATTACATTTTGGCATCCTGATCAAAAATACAATCAGACCCATGTCATATTTGTTACGGCGTAGCAATGACAGACACCTCCTATGTTATTCCAAGGGAAATCACCAAATCTCTGAAATTTTAACATACTTATGTTTATACTTTTATGAACTAAAATTTGGCGAGACTCATCTTCAGGAGTGGAACATCAATAGTTATCCAATTTTTTATTGTAAGTGTTATGGTACATAAAAAATTGCCAAGAATTTCAGAAACATTACCTTTTGACCACAAAAAAGGAGTGGGCCATCAAAAGTTATTCAACTTCTTCTTAAAAAAACTATGGTCTTTGTGCGGCGCAGTCGCAACTGTTGACAGAATTTTGACATTTTCAGTACACAATAAAGACCCTATTTGTAAAGCAAAGGGGAGAAAGCACGATAGCCCACAGATTCGGCAGTAGGTGTAATAAAAGGAAGAAAATTGCGCCTCTTTTTGCTTTGTATTTGAACCATTGGCCCAATTTAGTAGACAATCCAAAGCAATTCAGGGTGCTACAATTGATGGGACGGAACATAAAATTGCCTTCTATGCAGATGATGTTTTATTGTATTTGACCAAACCAGAAATTTCCATCCTAATGCGATTCAAAAATTGGTCCAATGTCTGGATACAAAATGAATGTACAAAAAAAACTGAAATTATTTAATTCTGGCATCCCCCGCTTTCCTTTAGAAAGACCATTTAAATGGCAAACAGAATCGCTTAGATATTTAGGTGTGGTACTCCATAGAGACCTGGAATATTGAGATTTCTGTTGTGCCGGGGGTTCCTGTGCGGGCCTTACTGGCAGATGACAGACGGTTGAGTCATTTGGAGGAGGTGGAGAACCCCTGGGTGAAATCTGTTCTTGCAACATGGAAGGCGCTAATCAAAACATACAAACTAAACAAAGAGTGTGAAATCTTAAATTGGTTTGGCTTACGATCAAAATGTCACAGCTAACAGCACAGACTCAAGATTTGAAGTCTGGACAACAAAAGATATAAAGGTCTTTTACCAGATTGTAAAGGAGAATCATCTGAAGAGCTTTGAGGAGTTGAAAGAGTCCTTTGACTTAGAGGAACAGGACTTTTATAGGTATTACAAATAAGGAGTATTATATTATAACCAAGAAATAAAAAAGAATGATGACCATCATAGCCCTTTGACTGAAATATTTATTAAAGCATATAAATCTGAACTTTCAAGGGGATTAATATCTAAACTGTACAAATGTATTAACAATTTGGGCACTCACTCTACTGATTATATTAAGGGTAAATGGGAAAGAGAGGGTCACTGGTTTGTTCTGGATGATGAAGAGTGGGAAAGTATATGTGCATCTCATTGGAGAACCAAAAAAATCACATATTTGGAGGTAATTCTGTTGGAAAAATGTTTTCCACGTTTCTTTATAACCAAATGTCAAAGTGCCCATTACTCACAGGGAAATGCAGACTGTTGGAGAGGATGTGGCAGCAGGAGGCAAACCACTATCACTATCATCCTGGCAAACTATCAACAGGATTGCCCTGTTGTTCACACGTTTTGGACTGAGATCAACAAAGCCTCACAGACAATTTATGACATCACCATCCCAATGGATTTCAGCGCTATGTATTTGGGCCTCAGGACTCCTGCCATGGACACTGCTGGGGGCTATATCTGGGGCATCCTCCTGGCTGCCCCAGATGATACAAAGTGCACCGACAATCAAGGACTGGACTGACATAATGGACATTTGACAAATGAAAAAAAATCACATTCGGACTCAATTTGAAAATGGACACATTTGACAGACTGTAGGCAACACTGTTTGTGTTTTAGTTTTAACGGATTTTAGGATGCCTTTTGATTTATGCCTGTCATTCTCTCTCTGGTCTTGTTTTGTTTGTTCTTCCATATTTGCTTTTTTTCTGTTTAATGTTCATAAAGTTGAAAAATAAAATATCTTAATTGAAAAATAAAATAAAGAGTAAAACAGACACCAGAGTCCAAAACTACAGTTTCAACTTCACAAAGGCTCTAACCAATTGTTTGTGCTCCAGAGGGTTGAGGAACCGCCTCAGTTTTAAATGGAGCAAAACATTTCAGGTGTTTTTGGAAAAACAGGCCCTAAGCATAAGGGGTTTAGACAAGCCTAATAACACCGCACTCTCCAGAGCAGCAGGTGGCAGTAATGCACCGTTCACCTTCTTAGCCAACACACAGAATATAGTATTTCCGTTTCCTGTTAATCAGCGGAGCATCTTTTGCTACACACATTTCGAAAACATGTAAGAAAAGCCTTTGTCTTTTTACTCCGTGCTGTGCGTCCCCAGACTCATTAGAACGTAAATGTTTGTACCTCTGAGTAGGTGAAATGTGCTGGCGGTAGCTAGCTTCTGCAGCTAGCTTCTGCTCGCCATGCTAGCAGTTAGCCACACTGCTACACGAGCTCACGAGTAACGCGCGCGCACTTCCTTTATCACAGCACTTGGGTTGGAATTATCACTGTTGCTGCTGTAGATTTGCTTCTGTTTTAAGTGAAATCAATTTGCGTAAAAGATGATGTGATCATGAAAATAAAGTGAAACTGAATATAATTATGTTCATCATAATGATATACATTCCAGAAGGGATGAAAAATGCTACCTGCATGACTCCGTGGAAATAGAAAGCTAAAGTCATACAGAAACGTTCTCCTTAGAGATGTAGAAGTATTATGCTCTACTGTGGAATATTACAGCCGAAGGAACAACATTTCCATGGAAACAAGCAGGCAAATTATGAGTCAGGTTTGTGGAGTTGTAAGCCAGGACACGTTTTGTTCCACAGTGGGGAGATTCTAGGGTTGCAACGCAGTCTGTTTCAATAAAATCAAGATGAATAACTTTAAAATAGTCTTAAGCTTTTAGCACGATGGAGGAAAGCAAAACGAGACTCGTATATATACATTAAGTGGATTAATGACCATGGTTATGTAACAGTGTAACATATGAACAGAATTAATAATTAATAATTCGTTTTTTATATGTGGTATGTACAAGTAATACATTCCACATTAAAAACAGGAGTAGGATTAAGACCGAGTCTTATTTAACCCCTGCCCCATTCTTCATATTTTCTAATATTCTGAGGTTAATTTCAGTTTCTCCATTGAAACCACATCATCCACTTCGCTTTTACACCGTTCCATAATTTAGAATGTTTTTTAACAGTTTTTTCCGTTTCTGTCATCTTCAGAATGCCCAAATCTAAGGAGATGTTGTCATCCACATCTGGGAGTGAGTCGGACAGTGAAGTAGAGACTAAGGTCAGTACAGGATCCTCTTCACTTCATCCACACATGGAGCCATCTCACTGTGGCTCCATGTGCGACCTTTCTGACCCTGTCCATCCACGTCTAACACACTTTCGCCTCTACTTGCCACGAATCAGCACTTCCGTTGTAATCACACTTCATATGTCGAGCGGGAACTCTGTTCGCTTAAAGGAATTATAGAGGATTTTCTAAGGAAAGACAAGTCCAAAGACTGTTAGTCCTTTATCAAATGGTGCACATGCGTGCCCCTACTCCCCCTCCTCTTACGTCCTGTCTCAGACGCCCAGATGTAACTTTTATGCCCGGTGTGGAGCAGGCATAATGCAGGGACAACATGAGAGAAGTGCGGGCAGCGACCGATAGAGCAGCAACATGTGACCGCGGTCAGACGTGAACATGTGTCCCAGGGGCCCCGGTGCGGCTCTGTCTGCTCTGATTCAGCGGGGCTGAGGTGACTCCTCCCTGTGCTCTCCCGTGCACGCTCTCTGCTTTTTCCCATGCACTTTCCACACTGCAGCCACGCTCACGCTCACGCTCCCAGCTCCCTTTGTTTTACACAGACACCGTCCACAAATGTGCTTCTTGTCACGTCTATGGAAAATAAAATAATCCAAGAATGAAACAAATGAGAACGAAACGTAAGACGGAAGTTCCTCCACTCTCTGTGGAAGTTCCACTAACAGCAACTAAACACTTCTGTGACACTTACAAAATAAATTGTGACAATTCATTTAACTCTATACAAATAAGATGAACAGAGCTTTAGTTACAAATATGTTCGCTTTTTCATCCGTTTGCGTCCAAAGTTTGAAATGACGTGCAAATGTGCAAAAAACTGGTTTATGACTCTTTAGGATCATTTACTGTTCCAGACAAGCTCAGAATCCCGTTTTCTCATGGACGCACATGTTAAATCTGCAGCCACGTCATTCTACCTCAAAGCATATCGCATGGGTGTAATTAAAAAACGCACCTCAAGCTTTCAAATAATAAATGAAACTTACCTGTTTAGTAGAAATTTAGCAACCGGTTTTTAGACCCTTCGTCTGCTTCAATGCACACCAATACTGGAAAGACGCATCTCCAAGAATCAATTTAGGTTATGTTCCTTTTTCCCTCTTTTTTAACTGGTTGTGGATGCTTGTCTGCCACTGTAACAAACTTTGTGCTAGCTGATAAGCTGCAGGTTACGCTAGGAACATTGTGAGTTTGATTGACGAGCCAACGCCCATATAGATAACATGGCATTGTCATTTTCTATTGGTGAATGTTTTACTGGCCCCACCACGTCCACACGAGGGCTGGGCATTGCCAAGACCCTCGCAATACAATACAATACAATACGCATCCTGATACAGGGGTCATGATGCAATATTTAGCCCGATACAATTCCCTCATTACGAAACGTATCCTGATACATTTTTGAAAAAATAAGAAAATGTATGAAATTTCATGTTTATCAACAAAGCACTTATAAATCAATTATGCTCTAATAACTTCATATATCCAACACACGGATCTAATATATATATATATATATATATATATATATATATATATATATATAAAAATAAAAACAAGTAAAGTCATTTTTCTTGCCAAACAATTAGCATGTCCTGAACATGCTGCAGCAGCATCTTCTGCACAGGAGATCAGCTTCTTCTAAGGTCCACAGCTCCTTGTCCCTCGGCACAGAGTAGGGCGCACAAACAGGCTGCTGCTGCTCCAGGAAGTGCTCGAGCAGATCAAAAGTACTATTCCCTCGTTTGCGCGTCAGTTATTAGCTTGTGTTCCGGCAGATCAGAATCAGAAAGGGTTTATTGCCATTGTCAATGAACAAACTTCACAGGCATAGGAACTTGTCTCGGCCTTAAGGTGCAACACAAAACACTGAGCAATAATAAAACAACATATATTCAGTCAAACAAAAGGGCATGCATTTAAGGGACAATTTAAAATTACTGTAGTATAAAATAAAAATAAAATAAGGCATTGCTATGTACACAAGTTTACAATTAAGTTAAAGTTGTAGTGCAGAAAGTGACAGTGCAGTGAGTGTATGAATAGTGTAGTTAAAGTGGCAGGTGTTTAGAAGTGTTCATGAGTCCAACGCAGAGGGAAAGAAACTATTCTTGTGGGGGAGGTTCTGGTCCAGATGGACCGTAGCCTCCTGCCTGAGGGGAGTGGTTCAATAGTCCATGTCCAGGGTGAGAAGGGTCAGCTGTGATCCGACCTGCTCGTCCAGACCCTGGAGACGTAACAGGTCTGCAGAGATGGAAGTCTGCAGCCGATCACCTTCTCAGCAGACGCACAATGCGCTATAGTCTCTGTTTGTCCCTGGCTGTGGCTCAGCAGAGGGCGCTGTAGTCTCTGTTTGTCCTGGCTTGGCTCCAGCGTACCACACGGTGATGGAGGAGGTGAGGATGGACTCAATGATGGCCGTGTAAAACTGCACCATCATCTGCACTGGCAGCTTGGCTTTCCTCAGCTGCCACAGGAAGTACATCCTCTGCTGGCCTTCTTGATGAGGGAGCTGATGGAGGGCTTCCACTTGAGGTCCTGGTGATGGCGGTGCCCTGGAAGCGGAAGGAGTCCACAGTGGTGATGGGAGAGTCTGTCATGACGAGGGGGATTGAGCAGCTTCTGCTTTTCCTGCAGACGGTAAACGGCGCCTCTGTAGGAGTTTGCTTCTAAACAGCGCCTGGACCATTTATAAGAAATTAACGTTGTTGAAAAGTATTGACAGAGTGCTGCCCGGTGGTGGAGTGGTTAAGTCGCAGCACATGTATGCCAGGCTCCTAGTGCAGCCGCCGCAGTGTCGAGTTCCCTCCCCCCTACTATTTACTGCATGTCCTCCCTTCTCTCTCATTCCCCGTTTCACTCTCATCTGTCCTGTTCAATAAAGCCTACGGACCAAAAATCCTTAAAAAAAAAAAAAAAATCGATACTGTGACTCAGTATTAATACTAGATTATTATTTCTTTAACACAACCCTAGTACACACTTTATGTATTTTTATAGTTGTTTTCTTTTTTTTTAGTTTAGCTAATACTATTAGGCTATATTTTAACAGATATTGACAACTAAAAACGAATACAAATCCTCCATGATACCTTTAAGTGGAGAAGGAAGGAAAAGTCTCGCTGCTAAAAAATGCTCTAAAGTCGATTGATTTGTGTAAAATATTCAATGTTCATGTGACCAAGTCGACAATGCACCGACTCCCTGGACCTGAAAACCACTTTTAGTCTGTGTAGAACTTATTTTCTCTGGAGGCCCTGTGTTGACTAATACAACCAGAAGAAGGATTACGTCGGATGGCGGCGCTCAGGGAAACTTCCAGAATAAGGAGAATATATCCATGGAGCCGAGAAGTTTGCCTCGCCAGGCCTAGTTACAGGTCAGATCTGTGGAAAAGTGATCCTACTCACAGTAGAGTGCATGTTTTCAAAGGTATTATACTGCAGTCATTCATTTTCTACCGCTTGTTCCCGTTAGGGGTCGCGAGTGACTTTGGGCCTTAGTATGCCCTGGACAGGGGCCAGCTTGTCCCAGGGTCAACAAGCGCTTTGCAAATATAAACACATGTAATAGAATCCATGGTAAATAGATTGGTTTGATATAGGGCTGGGTGATTTTTTTCCCCAAAAATGTATTGTCAATTTTTCCTTCCAAAATTGTTTTTTTGATGAGATTTTTTTTCCCACCCGTCTACTAAAATGTTGCAAACTACAGAGACTTGTCCAAACTAGGGCTCGACCGATGTGGATTTTAGGGTTGCTATATGATGGCTGTATTTATTCAAAATTGTTTTTATAACTGCAGTCAATTTTAAAGGCTAAAAGTTTGTTTCCACAACATTATTTTATTTTTTTTCAAATTTATAACACAAAAAAACAAACGCAGTGAAACAAAACTAGACCATAGAGATAAGACATAAAACAAAATCAGTAGACATCCAACAACAAAATTGAGAAATCATGGCACACAAAACCCCCCAAAAAAGTCTATCAAATGTAGGGCTGCAGCTATCGATTATTTTAGTAATCGAGTAATCTATCGATTCTTTCCTTCGATTAATCGAGTAATCGGTTAATTTTTTTGTACATTCAGTAAACCATTTAAACGCATTTTAAATGCATTTTTTAGATAAACGTTATAGTTCATAGTAACAAACAAATACAAAATAAGGAATTTCTGCTTAAAATAACACATTTATTTTCTTAATTTTATCTAAATTTGTCCCCATACAGCAACATTTCACTTCAGTCCAAACTGTTCTGTTTGTATAGAAAGAATATATATAAAGGACATAATTAACTTGTCATAGACTGTAAACAGTTACAGTAGTTCTGTCACATCACTTAAAATAAGACATTTGTTAAACGTTATGTTGGGTGGGACCGGTGGTCCTGGCGTTTTGAGCATTTTTGCGCATTTTGTGTTTTGCCGTTTTTGGCTCCGTGTGACTTTGGCCTCCGCGTCTCGGACTTTCTGCTTCACAACAGATTATTCTAACATAACCGCGGTCCTCCGCGCTGTTTCCATGTGAATTGGCTGTTTAAAGTACGACTGTGGTGGAAGCAGAGTTTTGAGTGGGGGAGCGCGGGGGTCCGTGGTGGCGTGGCGAAGGCGCGGGGGCTCGGGTGGGCGGAGCTAGATTGCGGTGTTTAGAGTTGCAGCTCGGGATTATTATAATAGATCCATGGCTCTTTCACTATATCTAAAACTCTTTAAAAACTCTTTAAAACGTTGCCGCTCTCTTCCTGTCGCGCCTTCGTCCGAGCGGAACAGACTCCGTGTGAAACTAAAGCGCCACCAAGTGTTCCGTGCGCTCCGCGCGCCACAGTTCACGTGTTTTTAATTAAATATGTAAATTAAACAAATCATCGAAGCAATAAAATAATAATCGAAGCTTTTTTGTAATCGAATTATTCGATTTACTCGAGTAATCGTTGCAGCCTAATCAAATGTATCACTTGTCAAATTAAGTCCAAATGTAATCTTTTCCATTTGTCATTATAAATGCCAGTCCAGTCTTTGATCGTCGGTGCATTTTGTGTCATCCATTTTTTTGTGAGGGCCTTTTTGGCTGCAGCCAGGAGGATGCTCCAGAGATAGCTGCTGGTTGTGTCCATAGCAGGAGTCCTAAGGCCCAAATACATAGATCTGAAATCCAGTGGGATGGCGAATGTGCTAATAGTCTGCAGGGCTTGTTGATCTCAGTCAAAATTTCTGAGCAAGAGGAAATCCCAACAGTTACACGTAGCTATGAATTAATGTCATAACATAACTTAAAATATTAAACTTGTTTGTAAACTTTGTTAGAGACCAGTGATCCTGTAACTCTACAGTCATGAATGGTCAGAGCGCACACAACGGGAGCTGCATTCAGCTGCATTACGGCATCTGAGACGCGCGACCGAACTACTGCGCCCTGAGACGCGCGAACGAACTACTGCCGCATCTTGGAGCGCGCGACCGAACTACTGCCGCATCTTGAGCGCGCGACAAAACTGCCGCTCTTGAGACCGCGACCGAACTACTGCGATCTTGAGACGGCGCCGAACTACTGCCGATCTGAGACGCGCGAGCGAACTACTGCGCCTCTTGAGACGGCGATCTACTGCAGCAGTTGCCACGAGCGCGACCGAACTACTGCGCATCTTGAGACGCGACCGAACTACTGCCGCATCTTGAGAGTTGCGCGCGAGGCCACCAGTCACGTGTCCGCCAGACAATCATTATAAACAGATCAGATACACACACACACGTGCGCACACTGCCGTGACTAGCAACTCCGTGTATAACGGATAACGGACCAGTCGTTGTTTATCCAGTCTTGTTGACCACTGGGCTTTGACACAAGAAACGTGTATGCACGCCGCCGTGACTCGCATTGCTGGCACATTTCTGGAGTTAATCGCAGATTCCAAAATCCCATAAAATTATCGCAATGATTGAAAAGCCGGTTAATCGTGACATTCCTAGTCTAAGCTGTATAACACGCTAGGTGAAAACGTTGGTTCCGATAGTTGTCAAAGTGCCCAATTTGACCATATTGGTCGGGCCTAGTAAAAACTTGAATTCGTGGTTACAATGTTCATATTTTGTTGTAGACTGTAAACAGAAAGCCTTAGTATAAAAGAGAAAAGAGATCAAGTAGGCTGTTGAATTGAGTGTAACATTCTGTCACTTTCGTAAAAATGTAAAAAAACTTGGCAAAAAATGTATTTTGTCTTTTATTATTGTTATTGTTGATGTAAATTGTAGCATTTGTTTTTTCATAAAGGCTCTTATATTTGAGTGACATTTAGGCTGCTCTTTACTGAGGTGACCTGTTGATCATATTCCATTTGTGAGCTTCTTTATTACATAAACACACAGTTTGGTGAATGTTTTGTCAGATTTACTTGTTGACTTCTTTTCTCCTTGGTTTTCTCTTCAATGATTTTTTTAAGATGTGCCATAGGCTTCGATAGGATAGTGGTGTGAATGGGGGACGTCTTTCTAGGTTTGACAGTGAGGACTCCCATACTCCTGACCAGTAGTTTCCTGCTTCCTGCAAGAGTGCCCCCGGTGGCCGTTAGCCAGTAAAATCTATTAATTAGAACGCACCATTGTATGGGCAGGGTTCAGACAGCGGGTGGGAAAGTGGAGCTTGAAGTCTGAAAAATCCGGTACTTAGGCCAAAGTACTGGGATAGGCTCAGTCGCCACGCCCCTAAGGGAACAAGCGCTAGAACATGAATCTCATACTGTGGTCAGTGTGAATTCTAATGCTAACTGGCGTGCATCATTTTTTTTATATACGCACGGGTAGTTCTGCTGCAGATAATCATATTCTAATGTCACTACGCTGTGAACATCACCATAGCAACGGGTCACAAATGAGCTGTTTTCAACTAAAATGAGCGATAACTCTTCTCAACTCTGCGCCACGTGTTAAAACTCTAACGCATCTCTCTCATTGTTGAATCCTTATGTATTACATTCCAAACTCGCTTTGACAAAGTTGGACTCATTCTAATCCTGTTTGACTCAATCACCTCTTTTCCGATTCCTTAATTGTAAGCTTATCAACAGCATGACCAAACGATAGCAAAATCCTTCATTCACAGATCACGATTCCTCAAGTATGAGACCAGCTTTATGAAATCAAACTTTCTGCAATAAGTTAACGTGACTTATACTTCTTGTGTTTCAGGCAAAAGAAAAGAGGAGCAGCGTACCAGAGAACGGCTGCAAAGAACCAAAGACTGGCGAGAGTTCCAAACCGCCAGCGCTTCCAAGAGGCGGCGCAGCAAGACTGAGGACAACATGTTCCAGGTCAGCATGGCTCTGACCAGTCTATACTCGCTCATGCACACACAAAACTCTGGGTTTATCAATTTAAACCAGCAGATTCTATAACCTGCCCAAATCTATACTTTTCTCTATTTGAAAGTTTCTTAAAGCAATATTGTGGCACTATTGTGATAGCAGCAATCGGCTCATATGGGTTAGGCCGACAGGCCAAGAGCAATAGAATTCACACAAACCCGACAAGTACACTTTGACTGTCAGCTTTTAAAGGCCCGCATTGTCAATGCGTGCGCAGCGCCTGGGTAAAACGATAGACTTTAGGCCGACGACAGCTAAACCAGTCATGTTGTAGAAAAAGATTCAGTTGTTTCATCTGGACTCTGTTTTAGAAAAACAAACGTTTCAACTCTCATCCAAGAGTCATTCTCAATCAGAGAAACAAGTCTGAGACTCTTGTTTATATCCTACTCTGTGAGAGCCTGCCCACAGGGCGGGACCCTCCTGCTAATGGCCATTTGAAACTGGGATGGGCCTATTGTTCTAAAACCATTCATGTTCGGGTGCGAAGATATTCAGCTCTAATTTAGGTTTGTTTGTGTGTGTGTGTGTGTATTGACATGTGTGTCTCCTGGTGGCGACAGCAGAATTTCTGCAAGGCCCTGTGAGACGACAAGTGCTGGACAAAGAAGACATAACTGGACCATTTAAAAGAACGTGTTGTGCAGATTGAAACCTCATGACACTTTCACTGTTTTGCCAGATCGGGAAGATGCGCTATGTCAGTGTGCGTGACTTCAAGGGGAAAGTCCTCATAGACATCAGAGAGTACTGGATGAACCAAGACGGGGAGATGAAGCCGGGCAAGAAAGGTGAGCTCTGCCTGTGCACGACACGAGGGCCGGGGCGGCGCAGGGGCGGCGCAGGGGCGGCGCAGGGGCGGCGCAGGGGCGGCGCAGGGGCGGCGCAGGGGCGGCGCAGACTGCACAGACTGCACAGACTGCACATTCAGAGGGTTAGAGTCAGAAGTTACCTGTGTGTCTGGACCGCCTGTGTTGAACTAAAGACAGTTTTCATCAAATCTGTTAAATTTGAGATATTTAGATAAAATGAACAAGATAATCCTTGAGATGGCCATAGTGTGTAAATAATGAGCGAGCGGTGCTGTGTTTCAGGGATCTCTCTGAACCCGGAGCAATGGAGCCAGCTGAAGGAGCAGATCTCAGACATCGATGATGCCATCAGGAGGACATAGTCTTCCAGCTCTGACCTGCCACTCTTAGATTTCCATGTTTGTTCGGTGTGTGTAGTTTTTGTCCTGTTTGGGCTCCTGTAGAGGCTGTGTGACAGTCTGGTGTTGTGTGAATGGATGCTAATTATTACACATGGGTTGGGGAAAAGCCCCATTTTTTTTTTAATAAAGTTAACACGTTAGACCAATGTGGCCATGATTATTACACTTTGCCTTGACCCTTCCTTCTGATTTTCCTGTGTCGCTGATGTTCACATTTCCAACCTTTTAATCTTGCAATAGACATTAGAAGAAAAGCTGTGAAGGCATTAACCCGGACTGGAGTTTAAGACGTGTCTCATCCAAGAGACTAAGTGGACAACCCTCACAGGCGACGGCTACTGAGAAGATTAGTGGCCTGTGACTAGAATCCGGTTGAACATTCTCAGAGGTTTGGAGTAACATTTGAGTATCTGAGTAACTTGAGGTTCTCTTGGTGCTCGGGGCTGGATATAAACTTTCTCTTTTGCCTGAGGGTTTCAACCCTGTGCCACTGCTGATGCACAATAGACTATTCTCCATGACCGTCACATTCTGGTTCTACTTGGTAGCAAAAAGCTATCAAGTAACTGCTGTTTCTCTTATTTAAAGCTGAGAACACATTTTCATCCCGATTTTCAGTCGTGCCGAGTCAGTTCCAGTCATCTCTAGTTGAAAGCAGTCACAGCTGCTTCAGTCTCGTCGTGTGGAGCTGTTACAACTGGACTTGCATCTGATTCACAAAGTGTGCACAGAAAAGACATGACTCGAGCCACTCCAGTAATAATCATTCAAACATGTTGGCCGTGCTCCGGTGCGGCAGAGTGTTTACTGACATGTCCACAAACACGGAGCCTAGCGGCCAATGAAACGGAGCAGGACACGCTGGAAACATTTCATGTTACAGCCTGGTTCCAAAATTGATTAAATTCATTAGTTGCTTCAAAATGCTACAAACAATACCCCATAACAATGTGAAAGAAGGTTTTTGGACTTCATTGCAAATTTCAAAAATATAATAAACCAAAAAAAGCGCCTGTACAGTATTCCCAGCCTTTGCTCAGTCCTTTGTTGAAGCTCCTTTGGCTCTAGTTACAGCCTCAAGCTCACACACCTATTTATGGTCTGTTTCTCCACATTCTTCTTCTGCAAAACTCCAACCCTAATAAGTTTGATCTGTCACAGCCATGTTCAGATCTCTCCAGAGATGTTCAGTTGGGTTCAAGTCTGGCCTCTGGGCCACCAAGGACATTCCACAAGTTTCTGTAGCCTCTCCTTTGTTCTCCTGGATGTTGTCTGTGTCTCCCAGTTCCTTGGGTGCTAAGAACATATGGAGGGTTCAGTGCCAGCCTGCTTAAGGACCCTTTAAGGAAATGTCCAACGACATTAAGACTTATCTAGAGGAAAATGATACTGTCGGAAATTTCTTCGCCCATCCTCTGGGATGCTCAATAGCGGTCTTGAGAGGACAAATTACAGCCATCAAAGCTAAATGATCTGTTAAAAAAGATTAATTATTGGAGGATAGCCATGCCAAAAAGGGATGTTCCAAAATGCTCAAGAAATTCAGACGAAGATAGGAGAAAATTAATTAGTTGGAAAACGCTCTTACCAACACAAGATATTATCGAGAGTGAATCAAAAGCTTTCATAACTGAATTACCCATCTTGGAAACTTAAAAAACAAGCTGAAAGAACATATTTAAAATACGGGGACAGACAAATGATTGTAATCTTAACTAAACAAGACAAAATTCAATCCACATTTGAATCCTCCAATAAAAAAATTCAGACAATAAAAAAATGATTATAAACTCCTTTCTGGACACCTCGATTTACCCGTTCTGTCAGAACCTAATAAAATATTAGGAGCTGAATTAACTTTTAGAAATACAAGGTGCAATGAAAAGATAAATTACAATGAATCTCCGAGAGTGATGGGTTCACCCAAAGTGGTATAAAGCTTTAAAAGACACACGCACTACTTTCCGCAACTTTTAACTGGGCACTTTTAAAAACTCAGCAGACCCTCCGAATTGGAAGGAAGCCATCATGTGCCTCATACAGACCCATTTTTATCTGAATGTGGACTATCGTATCTACCTCAATTATGTCCAAAAGAATGGAACAAATACTCCCAAACTTAATCCACAATGATCAGACAGGATTTATTACCAAACGACAAACACAAGACAACGTAAGACGATCTTTACACACAATGTGCCACATAGAAAAACACAAAACAAAGCTGTAATAACACGTCTGGACGCTGAAAAAGCTCTTGATTCTGTTAGCTGCTCTTATTTATTTAAAGTGCTAAACAAATTTCAAATTGACAATTTAATTATAAAAAATATTGGGGCTCTTTACGATGGTTCAACATCAAGAATTAAAATCAGTGGTATCTGACAGATTCACTGCCTCTGGAAAGGGGGGTCAGGCAGGGCTGTTTCTTAAAAAAATGTTGGTCCAATGTCCGAATAGAAAAATCAGAACCTCTTAGTTATAGTTGTGGTTGCCATTGAGACTCTTAAACAATTTTGGAGAAAAATGATATCCCGCTTTTTACTACTATAAAAAAGATCTTGAAAAATGTACCCTTATCGCCGAATTAAGTCAAAGGATTGAAAACTATAAAAATGAATGTTTTGCCAGATTTCTCTATCTGTTCCAGACTCTTCCATTTCCATCCCATCCGGCTGTTTGATGAGTGGAATAAAGCTATCTCGAGATTCAGATGGCAGGGGGAAAACCGTATCCGATTCAAAAACTTTACAGTTATCAAAAAGAAAAAGGGAGCTGGGGTTTGCCTTGTTTGAAAAATTACTTTTTTCTCAGATCAGAGTCAGTGCTGTGCTGGTGTGACCCAGAATATGAAGCTCAGTGGAAGAATTTGAGAGTGATGTTGTGCGGGGGTTCCTGTGCAGGCCTTACTGGCAGATGACAGACGGCTGAGTCATTTGGGGGAGTGGAGAACCCCTGGGGTTGGTAATTATACGGGGTGACCACCATTGCATCATGCAGCAATCCAAGTCGTCAATCTCACAAACTCTAAAAAAAACGAAAAGAAAAAATTTTATGGAGCACTAATGCATCTCAAAACATGGAGACACAACAATCCAAAGACTGAATAGTTTATAATTATATAGTTAAATACTAGATTATTGGTTAGGTACCTGATCAACAAAAGGTATAATTAAGTGCTTTTTACCAATTCAGTAAAGCGAAAGTAAATCATTCTGAAGGCTTAGTCTCAGGCCGGTATACATGAAAGACGCGAGTTAACAGAAAACTTGGCCACTATAAAAGAACACATGAATGAGTTATTTTAGTAATCAAGAACATCAAAAAGGAATGTGACATTCTTCCATAGCCCCTTTTGACGAAAATTTATTATTTAAAGCATATAAATACTGAACTTTTCAAGGCGATTTAATATTCTAAATTATACAAAATATTGTATTGATGAACCAATATGTTAAGGCATATAACTTTCTCTTTTTTAGATATTGTTATGACGATCTTCCTCTACTTTCTTTGAGTTTATTCTCGATCCCTCCGTTTTGTTTTCCCCCTCACTACATCTGTTTTTGTTTCATTGTTTTTTTAATTCTAAAAATATGTAATTATTTAATTAGAAATCTAAACTCTCCCCCCCACTCTGAAACCTCATCTGCCCCCACCCCATAACGCCCTCTTCTGTCCAATACAATCCTTGCGTTGTATATCCCTTCTCTTCTTCATCTTCCACTCTTCACACATTTCAGTCGTCTACCAACTTTAATCGTATGTTGTCTTTGAGGCCAACTCCTACCACAACCACACAACACTAACCAACCTGCCACACAAACATGTTTCTTAACACATTTACAAGTGGAGTACGCTCGCAAAATGTTACTCTTGCTTTAATGCACCAGACACTATAAACATACACAAGAAAAAAAAAAAAGTAAATAAGATAGGGGCAGAAAAGAGTGATTGCAGGCGAGAGATTGTCACATATAATATAATAAATATATTATATATATATATTATAATATATATATATATATACATATAATGTATCTTATAATTATACTTATGTATACTATATATTATATATTATATATATAGATATAATAGCTAATACTATGATATATATATAGTCTATATGATATATATATATACAATGTCCATAATAGTTATTATATATGTAAATATATTGCTGCAATGGTGTATATGAATATATATTATGTATATTATACTATTGTATATTATTATATATATATTAGGTATATGTATTAATATAAATAGGTGGAAGTAATTGTTATATACACACATCATTATAATAGTATATTAATATGGTGTATTATATTAATGTGTGGTGATTAAAATGATTAATATTGTATTGTTATATAGTGATATATGTAGTATATGTAAATATATATTATATAATATAATATACATAATCATATATATATACTATATTTATATTGTTATCATAATATGATAATATAGGCCCTTCTCACCCTCACGCGAGGTGCGTTCTCAATCCCTTTTTCTAAGTGGGCTCTAGCAGAGGCCTGGGAGCTTGGAGGTCTCCCAAGTGATTATTGCTGTTCTTAGTACTGAACTTTTCGGACTTGAATCTGATGTTTCCCAGGGATCTGTTGTAGTCCCTCCTCCCAGTTGGGTCACTGCCCTGTGCAGTGCTCCGATGACCACGGGCACCTACTTTCGCATTCACCTTCTCACAACTTCTCCAGCTCTTCACTCAGCCCTTTGGTGTTTTTCCCTAGTGTCTGGTGTCCCTTTTCCTTTGATTTACCACATTGTCTTGCAGTTGTTTTTGCAAAACGTCAAAAAAAATAAACCAACAACGGCTTCCTCTGCTGTTTCTACCACCACGCACAATGTCTGGTTGGTTGCCACTAGCCATTCTGTCTAGTCTGTATCTGGAAGTCCCACATGGATCTGGCCGGTTCACTCCCCCAATCCTGGATAGGGCCTCTCACGCTCACTAGTGCCACAGGCCTCCTTCCTATGGTTACAAGTACTGCAGTGGCGACGATTTTGGTGGAACCACTTCACATGCATGGTAGAGCAGCTTTGCTTCTTAACACAACACCACACAACTAACACACATTACATCACATATATACTAACTAAACAACATATAATATAATATATATATATATAATATATATTATTATATATAATACTCTATATATACGTATCATATATATACATGACACAATACACATATATTATATTATAACTACACTCACACACACACACACACACACACTTATATAACATATTATACACATACACACCACACACATTATATATACATATATACACACATTATATTACACACACACAATATAGGTATACAAATATTATATCACACATATACTAATATACACATACAATACACTATATGCATTACACATACACATATGCATACATACACACATATATTCATACATATATAGACATATATGCACATACATATATACATTATATGTGTATATATATTCTATACACAATATATATACACACACATTATATATATATATATATGATCACAAAAATTTTCTGGCTGTTTGTGATCAGTGATATATATTTTTTACAGCACAAATGTTGCACAGCAAAGACTGCACATAGTTCCAACGGGGAGGACCTGCCACTCGAAGGCATCAAGTGAACTGTTCACAAGAACCGCAGCAGTTTCCGGTCGGCTGGCAGGAGCCTCACCTGGTGAAACATGCCGCTTTCAGCAATGACATCCCTGAAACATAACAGCACAGCTAACAAGGCAGGGCCAAGAGTGGGACCTGGTAATAGGTGCTCTGGTACTGGAATTAGCAGTTTACACCACACGTTTCTTCCCATTATGTTTGACCATATGGTGGGGTATATACCAAGACCCTGCACTGCACCTCACTTGGTGCGGCTGGAGAAATGGAGAAAGACGCAGCTGACCCATGAAGCTTCTCCATGAAGCTTCTCCATGAAGCTTCTCCATGAAGCTTCTCCACTTCTGGTCTGACCCTGAGCCCCAAGTGATTAGCAGCAGATTTGAGAAGTATTGTCCGCTCAGATCTGTCATCTAAGACAGCATAAGTCTCCACGTACTTGTCTCCGTTCCTCAAGAACACTTTACTAGACTTCAGTAGCACTTTACAGTTGTACACTGGGTAGTCGACATACAGGACTTTGTTTGTGGTGTGGATGAGGCAACTCTCTGCCGATTCCTCTTCTTCTCCCCTCTCATTCACGTTGTGCAGCACTGACATGTTTCCTACTGCATGTCTTACAAGGGACTTTGAGCGTGCATTTTGCAGCCTGGTGATTACAACCACATCGCCAGCACTTATTATTCACCTTCATCCATGTCACCTTCTGCTCTTTGTTCTGGTCCCTAAAGTTGTTTAAAAAATGCTTATCATTGTTGGGACAATAGGCTCTCTCTTGGAAATGGTGGCTGTATGGTACAGGAGGTACAGGAGGGGCGCTGTCCTTGGTCCTGAAGACTTTCCCTGTGCACTCATGTTAGGACGGATAGCAGCAGACTTATTTGAGGTTTTAGGAGTGGCATCAGGCTTCTTGTTAAATGACTCCTTTCTCTTTGGGGGCTCAATACTCTCTTCCTGCACTTCCAGCCTGTACTCTAGCCAATCAGCAAAGTCCATGAGTGTAGGTATAGTGACTCTGAAGGAATGGATAAATCTCTTAAAGCTGGCATTAAGGTCATATGGGAGCACAGTCTTGCCACATGTGAGCCACAAGTTAACTCTGCATCACCACTGCAGATGTTTGGACCATCCATTAGCTCTGCAATCCACTGTAGAGCAAGTTTATGGGGCTGCCCGTACATCTTAGTGAGAGCTTGCTTGTAAACACCATACTGTCAGTCACCAACATGCAATGAGGGGGCTTGATATCTTTGGCCATAAAGATCTGCACAAGGGGCGTTCTGCTGGGGTGTGGCTGCATATTAAGGGCTGTAAAGGACGTTGGTGGGGGCACATGGGAAACTCTTAGTTGAGAGAAGTCTTGTGAAATGTTGACCCCGGGGCTGGGAGTGGGATAATCCAGCGGTTGGCGGGCTGAGACAGCAGCTGGAGCTTTGAGTGGAAGTTGCGAGCGTCGATCATAACAACCACCGTAAATATTGAGAGGTGGAGGAGGCTGGGAAAGAGGCTGGTGGGCTGCAGGCTGGGACTGCGCATCTCTGCTAACATTTATTTATGCTGGTTTGGAGGATGATGAATCGATTTATTATCTCAAATAAAGAGAATGATGGCTTGATAGAATTCTTTACAGTTTGAATGCCAGAGGGTGAATGGATGTGTTTGGTCTTATATCATGCAAACACTTCTAAACTGGGGAAGAAAACCAACTGCTAATTTAAACTTTAAACTTAAATAAACTTCGATGCACCCATCTCTTTTTTTCACTTGTTCTCCCTTTCGCACCTCACACACTGCTCTGATCATCGGTGGTCTAAGCTCCGTTCCTTAAAAGGCCATTTTGGCAGATGAGGAGCTGTTCATCTTGAGTAGAAACCGCTTCTCCAAGCATTTCGGATCTACTGGGAGCATGTGCGTGAACCATTACCACTCCCCTGGGGGGAATGGAAGAAACAGAAAAAGATGTGAACAGTAATGAACTGACTGCAAGTGAAATTAAATATTATATTGTTGCTGGGAAAAGAAGCAGAGGATAGTGCTCAAGCTGCCATACTTCCCCCAGTATAGTTGCTCCTAGGGCAGCGTAGCTGGGAACTATAGGTTCATTTCTGTTCCTAACTGGCCTGACCATAAGCGATTTCAAAGGAACGTTTTAAGCCTGGGTCTTAAATGAAGAGACTGTGTCGGCCTCTTTAACATGGACAGGAGCTGATTCCACAACACAGGACTTGGGAGCTAAACGCTCTACCTCCTACTGTGCTTTTAGAGACTCTTGGGACCACAGAAGTCCAGCATTTTGAGAGCGAAGTGCTCGTTTGGATGATAAGGTACTATAGCATCTGGGGTAGGATGGGCCAGTCATTTATGGCTTTGTAAGTCAGGAGGAGGGTTTGAATTTGGTTCTAAACTCGACAGGAGCCAGTGAAGAGACTCGAGTAGGGCTGCAGCTATCAATTATTTTAGTAATTGCGTAATCTATCGCTTCTTTTCTTGAGTAATCAGTAATTTTTTTTGTACATTCCGTAAACATTTAAAAGCATATTCAATCATTTTCAAATAAACGTTATAGTTCATAGTAATAAACAAATAAGGAGCTTCTACGACGGAGTATGCGGGCCAACCCAAATAAAAAATTGCGGGGCACAACGAGAATAAAGTCATAATATTTCGACATTAAAGTCATAATTTTGTGAGATTAAAGTCAAAGCCAGAAAAATCCTCAGTTTACGAAGAATAAAGTCATAATTTAACGGGAATAAAGTCGTAGTCAAAATAAAGTCGACATTTAAACGTTTAGGGGCCGGTGATGCAAAAGAATGGGCTTGGATGAGGATGTACCTTCTCTACGTATGAGCCCGGGCTTTTCCCAAAACGCACTCCAGTTGTCAACAAAGACTACATTATTTTGACCCCACCAACTCGATGACCAGCAGTTGAATGCTGAAAAGCGGCTGTACAGTTCAGTATTGGGCAGAGGACCAGAAAATATTGTCAACTTCACCAATTCACACACCGCACCTACTTGTAATTTGAGCACCTCTGATTGTTTCCGTGCGTCGTTACCGCCTGCGTGAATCACTATTCGGTGGAGCCTCTGTTCACTCCGTTTTAAAAGTCTAAGGTTTCCTTTGGTGTCACCCATTCTGGCCCCTGGGTAACATCTCACTGACACTGCTGGCAGCTTCACGTTTCTAACTATAGAAAGTCCAATTACCAAAGCGTTATGGGTCCATTCAGCGGGCGTGTGATCGCTGAGGGGAGCAAACCTATTGTACACGGGAAGCTCACGGGGCACTACAGGCTGGCGTTTAGCGCTTTGCTTTCTCCAAACTGTCACAAATTGGTCCCTGTCTTCTTATTGGTCTAGTCCGGGCTGCATGGGAGGTGCTGAGAGGCTAGTCTTAACCTTGCTAGCACTGCTAATGCTAACACTGCTACCTGTGGCACAGTACGGTAAACCTGATGCTACAGCCTACTTCAATTAACCCTAATCTCCAAAGTTTCCACTACACTACACTTCACGCACCTGTCGTTAGAAAAGGAGCCGGGGTTCGGACTCGACATATGACAACTTGCGGCCCCCAGACCAAATTTGTTTGGCCCATAGGCTTCTTGCTAAATTGGCCCAAATAACCACAAGTAGTGCATTTTACTGATGTTAAAGGCTCGTTTTTAAGTCACATTGAAACGTGGCTCCTCCCCAAGTAGCAGTCTGGTCTTGGCCGATTCTGGCATTGATCTGGCACTGCTGACTGACAGACGACTCGATTGTCAGATACTGTGCCACTATACAGGACAATGAGGCTGTGATCAGTCAAACCACTACTGGGCCCGTAGTGCAGAGATAATGTGGGTCACAGACTTCTTTGGGTCTCGTGACAAATACACTGCATGTTGTGTGCTGGCCCCGTCACTTACGAACAGCGAGTCAGCCAGAAGTTTGGGACAGGTGCGGCGATAGTCTTTACAAGGACAAAATAAAGGGTTTTCCTGTAAGAAACTGCTGCCGTCACCAGCCCGGTGCACTTTGGTGTAGATCTGAAACACTCCTTTGCCCAAGATGATCG
>BJKM01000513.1:217500-222500 GCA_015082035.1 Chaenogobius annularis | reverse complement strand
ACATGCACTGTGCTGATGGTCAGTCTTTTCAAATGTTCTGTCCATGTGCTCGTCAGAGATCCCACTCTAGTAGCAGTGATTTCACTCTTGTGTTATTTATGTTGTTGTGATGGAAATATTGATTGATCTCAGCGCAGTGGAGGAGGCATGCCCTTGTAAGTCCATTTCCTGGGTGTTGTTCCCACTGCTGGTCAGGAGGATTCAGATCCACAAAAGAATGTTGTCCCTTTCATCCACAACCATCAGCTCCTGTCGCAGCATGATAATGCACGGGCCCATGATGAAGGATCTGGACAGTTCTGGTTGCAAGGCCAGAGCATAATCACAGGACAAGTGTCTACAAGTGACAAGTGTCTAACTGTATATTTGAATGTAATACAGGATGACAGTATGATCACCTGTATACTCTAAGTGTAGCCTTTTTATCTCTCGTCCTTCCTATTTTATAAATCTTTGCGCAAACAAAATATGCGCTGTCGCTCATGCATTTCCTCCTCTTTTGTTTAGTTGGATTCTCATCTCTGACTAGTAATAATAATAACAATAATGATAATAATAATGATAATAACAATGATAATAATAATGACGATGACGATGACAAAACTTAACTTGGTCTGGAGCAGGTTCTGAGTTCAGGGCCTGTTGCCATAGAAATCTGTCCTGATAGAGTGATTCATCTTCGTAGAACCAGGTTTGGTAGTTTTTCCTGGTCGAGAAGGAGGGTCTAATGGCCCGTTCACACCGCTGCGTCCAAATTCGCGCTGGACGTTCGAGTTGAGCGTCTGAGGCATCCAGCGGCCATCCGCAGTGTACGAGTTGTGTTTCCCTTTTGGTCCTATGGCCGTCCAGGTTAAGACAATGGCTTTGGTGTAGTTACTTTACAAAGTCCACAAACGGAGGCGATCGGCTCTGCGGCTCATCTGGGCCCACTCAGAGGCGAGCAGCGTTAGGTGAAGAGCATTATTTGCTCCAAGAGCTGCGTCCGGATGATTTTGTTTTACCGGTGCAGGATTTGCTTTGGTCCTTCTTCCGGGTCATGCGTAGGGACGTCACTGGAGTGTGATCTCTGATTGGTTAATGCGCCGCGTCGGCCGCAAAAGAGTTCATCTTTTCAGCTGGGACATCTGTCTAAGGACACGGGACGCTGGGACCTTGCCAAGTCCCTATGAACATCATTAATCTGTTTTTCACTGTCGCCCCTCGAGGCAACTGCTGCTAGGGCTTTGGGCGTTACAAAACTGAACTGTGGTTAACCCTGAAGTTTCCTCACTTAAACACTTGTCCAGCTTCAGGCAGGCCTCAGATCATACCCAGGCCCAGAGCAGGAGCCGTGTGGGGCCTGTTACTGTGGTGATATACACTCAACTAAACAGAAAACTGAGTTTGCTACAACTAAACCGGAACATGGCTAAGACTCAAAAACAAAACAGCTTCTAGTAACAGGCCTCTGGGAGCAGATGCTTGTTATGATTCAAAGTTTTGTGGGGGCCCAACAAGGCTCATACCATCGTCTGAGGTACAGCGAAGGACAAATCCACTCTGTCCACCATTTTAACAAAAAGATTTAATATTGTCCAAAGAAAACCATCATATTTTTAGATTTGTAAAAACACACTCACATGGGACAATCACACAGAAGTCTTCATTCGGGGTGCAGCAATGACCTCCAGAATTCACCTTTGTCTCTGGTCACAAGGCAAGTCTGACAGAAGCTCGAATTAAACATGTTTTAGTGTTGAGACTGCAGACTCTTGGCCCCTGTACGAGACACACACACACACAGACAGACAGACACACACACACACACACACACAGACACGCACGCAGACAGACACGCACGCAGACACACACGCAGACACACAGACACACCCAAAGACAAGCAGACACACACAGACACACACACGCACGCAGACACACACACACACACACACCCACAGACAAGCAGACACACACACGCAGACACACACACACACACACACACGCAGACACACACACTGGGCGCAGACACACACACGCACGCAGACACACACGCACGCAGACACACACGCACGCAGACACACACGCACTCACACACACGCAGACACACACACAAAAAACGCAGACATACACACATACGCACGCAGACACACACGCAGACACACACGCACTCACTCACACGAGGATCCAGTACAAATCACAAAGAAACATGGCCCCCTTGTGGAGAATATGTGAGCTAAACATTTGCCAGCACTGAACGGAGGTCTGAAGGAGAAGCAATCGTCTCAAACCTACCCCACTGTGTGCTAAAGCCATACGGTGGAACATTCCAGGTGACTAAACTGGTGTATAAACCGACAGTGACGCCAAACACTGCTAAAGTACAACCACATTTTATCGATACAACATTATTACATTTGTGCCCAAGTTAGAACATCATCTCCACGAACACAACATCAGTATGGACAAGGTCATTTCCATGTTGAGAGCGCACAATGAGAAAAGAGAACAACGTTTGACCTGTAGCGTCTCGCCTTGAGTGTTCCGCGGCAGGGCTGGAAGCACGTGAGCCGTTACAAAAGAGAGTTGTTGATATGGAGTTTAAAAATATACTTGGAGGCATCTGTTCTAGCCCAATGTATGTAGGGTTCCACAGGGTTTCTTTTCTGTAAGCCCAACTGTCAGGTCAAGTCAAACTGTTCTCCTCGGACCTCCATTCACTGTGACGCAGCTGCTCTTTGACACTGAGAGGGGTCGCACCTCACCTGTCCCACTCCAGCACTTTCATTACGGACCACATGAACAGCCTCACTACGTTTACATGCCCCTAGTCCGATTCAAACGGATTTTTCAAAATGCCTGTAAACCACGATCTTGTTGGAATCTCAAAGAGCCCAATAACTCATGAGGAGAAGTGTGCAGTGGTGTTCCTGCTGCATGTGAGAACTGCTGTTGGGAGTTCGGGAGTTACAAAACAACTGCAGTCCCATCACAGCAGGAGCGGAGCAGGAGAGGCATTCAACTGCCCCAGGTCAGAAACAGACGTGTGTATTAGACATGTGTTTGGCCGTGGACTGACAGACCACACTCCGTCCACTGCGGACCAGCACGTGTGCTTTTGGTCCACAGGGTTAAAGTGAAAGTACAACACAGAGCTTCAGTCTGTGGAGAGATGAGATGTCACTTATCTAGGTTTGCCAAAAGTGTGGTTTTATGTTTTATTTGCAACATCTATGACCTTTTAGTGCTAATGCTAAATTATTTAACGACCCTGACCGTCTCGGCCCCCATTCACGTTTGGTCTGCATGTAAATGTAGTGACTGTAGTTTAATTAGGAAGATCCTGTTGTCTGAGGCTGGGATTGTTAATAAACTGTCTTTATTTTCTAATATCTGGTTATGTAGTACATGTGTTACGAAAATATACTCCACCACATTAATCTCCAAAGTGGACATTAGTAAGTTTAAGCAGAAATGATCGTGAGCCACGTTTCGACTGGCCCAGGTCCACCAGACCGGTTCACTTTAGAGCACTTAAGAACAGTTCTGTTAATGGCAGAGTGTGTCTCCAGAGGCAGAGCTCTGCAACAGCAACTGACGTCACCCAACAAAACATAATTAAATATACATTGTACCTGAATTATACAAAAGGCAGATCTCAAGATTTTTCCAAAAGATGTTTAGTCATTTTAAGTTTGTGTGTGTGAGGGGCGTGGCTAAAGCTAGCATGCACAGGAACAGTTTTGCCTCATTTCTTTGCCTTGTGTGCAAAGCCTCTACGCCGCGTTTGAACCTCTCTTTATGGAATGCTTTGGCTTTGGATCAAGTTAGACGCATTCTGACCTGGAAATATCAGATTTTGGGTCTGACAGGAAACAACTGCTGCTGCGATAGCTTTGTTTTGCTAAGTATGTGGGCTAAACATGAAAGTTAGCATCAGCGACAGTACAGTGGTTTATCACAAGATCAAGTCAGCGTTTTGTGAGAAACGATACCTCTCTGTGTCGATCTGCTTTTTGCCGTCTTGTAGAAAAAGATTCAGTTGTATCATCTGGGCTCTGTTTTTCGAAAACGTTTCGGACACATCCGAGGCATTCTGATGCTAATCAGGTAATCCGTGAGGAGGGAGCGAAAGTCAGGGTACAATAGGACGTTAATGGCCCATCTCAGGGCTGTTAGTAAAACAAAGGGAGTCTAAAGTGAAACCAACCCCCCCCCCCTTTATCAGAGGTCCTGCCCAGTGGGCAGGGCTTACACAGAGAGGAATATAAAACCTGAGTTCCCAGGCTCGATTCACAGATTGAGAATGACTCTTGGATGAGAATCAAAATGTTTTGTTTTTCTAAAACAGAGTCCAGATGAAACAACTGAATCTTTTACAATGGAACACTCCTGGACCAATGAGGGATTACACTGATTTTTTGCCGTCTCGTTTTACCCTGAGTCTGTGTTCTCTCTTGCTCAATCATCTCGCTCAAAAGCGTTCCTGGAGGCAAACGCGACCTAGACCTTAAGTGGCAACACTTTCGGCCCAATCGGCTCCAAAATGAACCAGTTGAAACGTGGCTTGTAATGTGTGGTCATATGTGGGCTACAGTCAAGAGTTTCAGGACAACCCGGCAGTCGGCACAGTCCAAAGCCTCGCCCCACAGACCTGTTCATTTGGTAAAGGCAGCTACCACGGCCCACAACAACTCGTTGGCGTTGGTTTGGCGCTCTCGTCTCCGGTTCGAGCTCCAGCAGCTGGCGGACCCTCTTCATGCCAGGTCGTATTGCTCGTCCAGTAGAGGGCGAAGGCATTCTCCAGCACATCTGACGAGTGGGCCAAGAAGATGAGGCCAGCAGCTCTTGTCCATGCGCTGGGGCTCGTTCACCCACTTGTCCAGAACAGCCTCCTGCACCTTGCGGATGAGCCTCTGCTTGATGGTGTCGTTGGTGAGCGGGTGCGTGGTCATGTCGAATAGGAGAAAGTTCTGCTTCTCTGTGTCAGCACGCCCTTCTCAACCAGATTCTTGGCTAGGCGT